>CAJNOL010001678.1:0-50823 GCA_905250125.1 Rotaria sordida
ACACAAATCCTTCTTATTTATATATTCCAAAAGATTATGTGATAAAATGTAGTCGTTATTAATACACATCAACATTGTTAGAATATGTTAGAAAGATTCAAACATTAGGAATTAATTCACAATGATTATCAGTTTTTCTTTCAACAAACTTTTAATTCTATGATTCTTGGATTTGTATTTCCTAAATATTTGTAAACTTTGTTTTACATTGCAAATATCAGATGATATAAATCATCGTGATCTTTTCAGATTTTTCTAGAACATCAAGCCAATATCTCCTTTTCACAAAAAAAATCCAAACCCATTCTATTCAATCTACGGATCGAAACAAAGAACTTTACAAGAAAAAAAAAGAGAGAAAAATGAAGACCACATATGTCATGTGTATGTATGTTCATTGTTTTCTTTTTCTCGTAGGTTCTTTTTTGTTTTGTTTTGTTTTTTTTTACAGTTAATATAACACACATACGGATAATAAATAGAAACAAGACACACACATGCGAACACATAGAAAATACTGTCAATCAGATTTTATTCATACAAAACCGAACATTTTGGTTTTTATCGCATATTTAAGTTTTAATTTTAAGATAGTTTTTGAAGAATATAATGGAACATATAAACGACTTATATATGTATTTGCTGTTGATAAATGTTGATCATCAGCTGGACGAATTATTACTAATAGTTGTGGTAGAAAACCACCTTCTGATGCGGATAAAGTTGGACAACTCGTCCAAAAATAAACCTTTAAAAAACACAAAATTTTATCTTGAAGATAAAACAATTATATATTTTTTACTCTTACTAAGTCTTGTCTTTTGACAGCATTGAATTTTTCTAATACAGACCAAAACCATTTTTTAAATTGATTAATTCGTACAGTAGTTTCACCTAAACGAAAAGAAAATTTATTTCGAATTTTCTCTTTTTCTGTTTTGTTTTAACTTCCCACTTTCATCATTAATTGTTGTATATGTCACTAATGTTGTTACATTTATATTACAGATACCATTTAAAAGAAGACGAAAATCTTCAGGACTTAAATAATCAAGTGATGTGGATGGTAATACATTAAAAACGCCCAAACGTAAATGCTAAACAAAAATAAAATAAAATAAAAAACTCGTTCTTTTTTTGATTATTTTGATTTATTTACTTGAAGAGATTGTTCAACAAGATTAATCATTCGAAATTCAGCATAACGCTTTATAAATTCGTATAGATTAGCTATGTTACATCTTTTGATGAACCATCAGGGACAAGATCATATGTTTTACCTACTAAAAACAACAAAATATTAATTTATTTATTCAATTAAAATAGAAAATATAAACCTCTTTTTCAGTAACAGTCATTGAAAATATTAAATGAAGACCATTTATATATTGTGATCCATTTTTTTTTGCATCATATGCAGTTCAACGTAAGTTTTCATAGATAGTTGAATCAAAAAAAGCTAAATCATGGCAACGTATTTGTCGATTTAAAATATATTTTATCACATGACAACGTAATAGTAATGGAAAAGTTCATTTTGTAATAAACATAAACCAATTAATCTAAAAAGAGAAGAGTTTAGTTTTTAATCAAAGTTTATTTTTTATTTCTTACCTTCCAACATTTCGATAAGCAGTTAAACGGTCAGATGTATATTTTTCTGGTTGTGGTGCATAAACACCTTTTTTATCTGGCTACCAAAATAATGGTGCATATTCATTTGCTTGTTTATCAAATAATGAATTTTTATTTGTTAATAAACGTTCATTTGTTGTTGTTAATGAATCATTTTGTTGTCCATCACGTGTACTATGTGATGTTAATATATTCATAGCTTCTTCAACTTTAATTCTTAAATCTTCATCTATATTAATAATACGTTGTAATTGTGGTGTTGGTAAACCTTCAAGTAACATTCCAGTAATTTTTTCAGCATGAAATCGTTGAATAGCTGCCACTTTTGGATAAATACTAACACCTAATTTTATTTTACTTGGTGTCCAATGTTCATTTATATTTGTTTCAGAATTATTATTAGTATTATTATTAGTATTATTTGTTGTTGTTGCTATTGATGTATCAGTTGATGATAACGGAAATTTAAATGGACGTGCTTCTGATGAAAGAAGCATTGATGATGAACGTCGATCACTACGTAAATATGTTGCTAATGTTGTACGACGTTCACGTGATGGGCGTTGTTGTCGTTGAGCATGTGATGATAAAGAATTTGATGTTGATTGAGCAGCTGATAAAGCACCATATGTACCCAATTCAAGTACAGGTAATTTTTCTTCAGATAAGATTGCCTATTATGATATAGAGATTATTTATTGTAAGAAAAAAATTTTAGTATCAATATGAATAGAGTTAAAAGATTCTCAAGATATACATATCTATTAACTATATATTGCGATTTCTATTACAAATTTTTAATTAGAATGATATTTATTTATTCTGTAAACTTCGTGCTAGAAATCGAATTTTTCAGAAACAAACCATGGACACGAATAGGGTTATTAATATTTTTAGGACTGCGAAAGACTAAAAATTCGGCAGAAAGAACGAAACTCATTGTGACCCGACCTCTCTTTTCCTCGAGGCCTGCTCATCTCGTATTACTTTCTGCCAGAGAAAGATAAATGTTGTTTCAAAATCCGTTTTCTGTCCAAATTTACCATCTGGACAGAACTCTTTTTATGGATGCCAGAATACGCTGAAGACTACAAGATGCATTAAGATTTCGGCTCAAAAGCGAACGAACAGGCGGAAATGTTTCTTACACTACTGATCAAAAATATAAGACTAACGTATTTTTTATTTTACGATTTCAAGCATTTAACTTAAATTTCAACAGTAGTTATGAAATAGCCAATGAAGTTCTCTATCAAATGCATTTCATATTGAAGTTTTACAGATGGACTGTGAGAAGAAGTTTTTCTAGAAATCTGTAGTCCATCTGAGAGGCTATTCAAACTATTGTTTAAATTTGAGTTCAATCTTTGACATCACATAAAACAAAAAAACATGAAAAATACGTTGGTCTTACATCATTATTTTAATTAATATCCATAGAATAACTTATTAAAATTTAACTTACTTCAACAATTGACGAATAAAAACTTCTTGCAACACCACTTCCTTCTCCTGGTTCATCTTTAAATGTAATTTTAACTCTTTGTACAGCTAATGGTGGTACAGATGATGATGAATTCATATTTTGATTACGATAATAATATGAATTAAGTATTCGAAATGTTTTTTGTATTAATAATATACGATCACGTTCCATCTAAAAGAAGAAATTTTCCAAAAAAAAAAAACAACAAAACTTTAATTAAATATATTTGTTTTTTTTTGTTTACCGCTTCAAAACGTATATCTTTTTGATGAGCATTTTTAAGTCTTTCCATATCATGACGAAAACGTTGTTCTCGAGCTGAAAATCCACTTGATTCATTTATTATTGATCCAAGTTCATTACCAACATCATCCAAAAATAATTTAACAAATAATTCAATTGAAAATCTCCATCGTGCTAATAAATATTCATATGAACCATTAAGAAGAATTGAATGTGATGTTTGTTGTCTAAAAATTTAAAAAAATCTTACTAAAAAAAACAAAAGTTTTATATAAAAAAAACCTTTTTCGATTAGATGATATTAAACCAGCACTTAAATCAAGTAAAACATCAACAGCCATACCTTAAAATACAAATGTTGTTGTTATTTTTTGAAAATTAATTTCTTTTTTTTTTTTTTTATTTAACTTACGATCATTATCTCGTGTTTTTGTATTTGTTTTTTCTTCATCATTATTATTATTATTATTAAATAAATTTAAATAATTTGGTTGTAAAAAATCTGGTATTGAATGTTCACGATGTGATAAACTAGGTTGAGATGGTAAATGTGAATATTTAGCATCTGTTTAATCATATAAAAATCTTCCAAATAAATCTTCTTTTCGACATATTGGTTGTAATAATTGTGGACGACATGCTAATGGTAATGAATCATCAATTGTTATTTGAAATGGATCTGGTCCTAATGAACTAAGACATAATGTTGATGATGAACGTTGAAAAAATGAATTATTTGATGTTATTATTTCTTCATTATTTGAATTATCATTATTTGTATTTATTGATGTATCATCAGTTATATCTCTTCAATTACTTTTTATTATTTGATTTGATTCATTTAAACCACTTTCACGAAAATAATAAATAAATGCATCAAGTAAATAAGCTAAATATTTATATGATAAAACATCAAGTGATGGTTCTAGATCGCCATATTCATCAGTTGAACGCATTAATGATAATGAAGAATTAAGAAAATCAAGACGATTATTAACTGGTTTATCTTTAAAGAACAAAAGAAAATAAAAAGATTTAAAAAGAAAAACAAATTTACCATTTATTGGTTTATTATTATTGGTTCGATTTGTTGTTGTTATTGTTGTTGTTGTCGAATTTTTCTTCATTTCAATTTGTTCATGTTCAACAAGATTTTTAAGAAAAAGATTTCCATGATATATTGTATCACTTTCATTATGAGTTAAATTACTTAACATCATACCAAAACGTAATTGAGATTTAAATCAATCCATTACTGTTGCAAACCATTGCCAAGTTGGAAAAAGACATTGTTCGATTTCATATAGAATTGTACTGAATGTATTTTGTTCATCAGTAGTTGTTGATTTTGTTATTATATCATGATATAAAGATGAAGCTGATAGTACTTTTGATCCACATATAAGTCAATCAATGATTTATCGAATTATAATTCCAAAAGCTCGTGCTAACAAAGCATTTGTTATATTAGCTGACATTATATTTGTTGGTTGTGTTTGTTGTTGTTGTTGAACAGTTATTGAATGATTTAAACTTATTGATGTTGCTGCAATAGCTGTTATTTGACGTCGAGAATGACTATCACCAAATAATGAACCTTGAAAAAATAATATAAATTAAAAAAAAAATACACACACACACACAATGGATTAATTATAGAAAATACTTACTTGCCATAGTTGTTTGAGCATTTAATCTCGGTACATTCAAATGAGTAGTTGCTGTTGTTAAATCAGCTGGTTGAGTATTTGATTTAGTTGTATTACTTGCTGATGGTAATAAAACTAGTCGATCATTAGTTACTGTATTTGAAGTTGGAGTTGGATTAGTTGTTGTTATTGATGTTGATGATGCAGTAGCAGCAGCTAATGTATCTCTAGGATGATCAAAAATCATTGGTTCAAGTTGACTTGTTCCATCACCTTCACCTAAAACACTATCACTTCGAACACTATCAGCATCATCTGATTCAAAATTTTCATCATCAGAAAATAACGCCATATTGTCACTACCAGTTGTAGCTGATGTTCGATGTGTATTTGTATTTGGTGCACTACAATTACTTTTATTATCTGTGTCTGATTCAGCAAGTAATTCTAATTCCATTTCATTTTCATTATCACTTAAACCAGCTGGATTTTCACGTGTTATTTGTTGATCATTTATATTTGAATTATTTATTGGATTAATTGTTTCATGTTGTGATAGTGCATCAGAATTATTATCATCATCTTAATAAAAAATAGATGAATATTATATGAAAAGAAAAAACAAAAAAGCAAAATCTGTTCAATGTACTATTCATTAATTGAAGCAACTTCTCTTCTATTAAGGCCTTTCCCCCTAAAAAAAAAGTCACTTTTCGTCAAAAATTGAAAATTGAGATAAATGCATGGGAAGATAGCCCGAGTTCCGCTCTTTCAGAAACAACATAATTTTTAATTTAATGTCTCATTTTTGGCCAAAATTTTTTATGATTTCCATTGAACAATATGCGTTTGCCAGGTAAAACGGAGAATGGTTTTCGCTTTTTCTCAGTTCATACTTTCTCAAACGCGCAAGCAAGAATTCTTCGTTCAGGCTCATATAATACCTCTGACTTTTTCTTTTGTTTGAAAGAGCATGTCAAGATGCAGTGCACTATAGGGTTCTCTTTTTCAAACAAGCTTTTTTATTATATCATATAAGAAAACATATCTGTAGAAAAATACCCATTTTTAGAGTTTTTTGAGTCATTGAACTTGTGATCCCTATTTTTCGCTTAAAAGGTAAGTATTTAAAAAAAGGACCCTATGGTGCACTGCATCTTGACATGCTCTTTCAAATAAAATAAAAAAGCTTGTTAGCGCAGCCCCTTCGGGGCTAAAATGTGGAACTCACATATCTTTAGCTTCCTTATACTAATAAACTATACTATAAAAATTCTTGCTTTATACATTTGGTGGCCAAGAAACTTAAGAAAGTAGTCTAGTGCTTGTTGCGCCGTTGCTAAGAAAATGCACTTAATGACCTTTGATCCTGGTTGCTTAGGTCTGTAATGGGAGGAGGGGGTGTCTGTAATGGTGGGCTGTCTGTAATTGGGGTCTGTCTGTAAGGGCGAGCGGGGGTTGGGGGGGGGGGGGAGCCGCAAAACTTCGACTTAAAACTTACACTCACATTTTTCATATGTGAGTTCCACAAAAAATAAATATGTTATACGAGCCTTGACAGAGAAATCTTGTTTGTCAAATATGCCATTTTTGACCCTTGTTTGATTCATATCTCTGTCAAACATCACGGTATCGGGCTGAAAATTTTACCATAGCCTCTCCACTATAGCCCCGACATATTCTGAAAATTTCATGCCATTTGAACGTATCTGAGCTGAGATCAATTTTTGAGGGGCGAGGAAGGCTTTAATTGAAATAACATCTTTTGTAATTTTCTGATCAATTATTGTACATTAAAGTACAAAATGAAAATGAAAATATAAGATTGTTTTTCTACCTTTTATTTCATTTCTATTTATCTAAAACAAAAATATTTAGTTGAACAACTTTACAATTAAATATTTCTTTGGAGATTTAATAAAATCACCAGAACCAATTGTTAGTATATTGTTATTAGAAGGATGACTAAAACATGTTTCTTCATTCCATTCAATCGCAGATGCACTTCTGACTGGTGACATCTATATTTATTTTGGGCTGAGATACGAGTCCAGATGATTCTAAGCTATTCTATATTAGAATAATGTAAGGAACAAGTGAACGATGTTATTTTCAGGTTGCAAAACACATTTCGTTAAGACGAATCATTCAAAAAGGATATTCTTTTATTAACGGAAATAGTCATATTATATTAATGGGTAACACGGTCATATTGTAGCTTATCACATGATTGATATTTAATCTCAATTTGCTGATTTTTATGTGCTGACAAATGAAGCTTCCTTACTTTTTTCTGTATCACTAAATATTTCTCTCATATTTGTCCGATATATATTTAGTATTTCATATAACAATAAACTTAGAAACATGAAATTCAGAATTACAGGAAATAGAAAATGAGAAAGGAATATATATAACTAAACTATATAACAATGGGATAGAATAAAAAAAGAAAAGTCAAGAAAAGTAGTTGGTTATGCCGTTTATAACGACTTCGTTTGTTGGAAATAACCTAAATTACATTGATTTGTTATGATGACAATATTATCAATATTTAAGTAACAAAATATTTTTTTGAAATATTCCTTCATTTTTAACAGCGTTCAGTTGAGCATCGGCAATAAGTCGATCATAAAAATCATACAAATGTCATAGCTGCACGAATACGGGTACATTATGTACTGGCATCTATTGACATATTAATATACTCCCAAAAAAATCTAGTCTTGTTCAGCTTTGAAAACTGAATCAGAAAATTGACCAAAAGTCATTATAGACCAAAACGGCCATTCGCAAAATCCGTCGAAATCCAAGTCACCAAAATCCTGCCAAAAACTCATCAACAATTTTTCCCTAGGTACTAGAATCAATATTTTCACATGATTCGATTCATAAGATGTTCCTCTTCAAAGTTATACGTGCAGTTTTTTGAAATTTTTTATTTTCGAAAAGAAAATTTGATTTTACTGAGTCCTGTGCTAAAACCGGTAAGACGTTTCTGATTTTTTTGTCAATTTCGCTCAAAAATATACTAAGAGGATGTCAACTAGGTTAGAAGCCATGGAGAATTCAATGGGGATACTGTCAAGATCTTGAACGGATTTCTGGAGGGTCTTCGGAGGTTTTTATAGATTTAGAAGGGAGATGCAAGACACGGTTCCTATGAATAAGATTTGTCTTTTGAGACATAGTAAATGTTAGTTTAAGTAGAGAAAAATTTTGTCTTATACATAGGGTGATCAAAAAGTTCTCGGAATTCACCGCATTTTGTTCAAAGAAACGACATTTCGTCCATTTGTCTACACCATATATTAGAGGCAGTTGTCGTGATATTCTGCAGAAATTTTCATCGTTTTCACTCATTCCTAAGGTACTGTTTATTTCGAAACAATAGGTATAAAATTGGTCTTCTCGGTTATTGCCCTTGTTCATTTGCTACGGGTGCTGATTATCTAGGCTACCTTGAATCTATCACCAACACCAAGAGTGTGAAAGTTCAATCTATGCTGAGTATTTCTGTGAGTCCTCAATTTACTCTATTCACATAAAAGTAGATAGTAACGTTACCATATCTGTTGCTCAAAAAACCCAAGAGAAAACTGATAGGATGATAGACCATAACTATCCTTCGTTGTTGGCTAAATTAACTAGTAATAAATTTAGGTCTTTATCACTAATATAGGCAGTATTACTAGTCACCATAGAAACGACTACACTCAGTAATGGCTCCTACATATTCAAAAGTTGGTATATCTTTTTGTTTCTGACACTGTTACGAATTAATGTCGCTTGAAGGACGAGTTTCACCTCTGAATACAAGTTCAGATGTTAATTTTGATTCAATGTTGTGATGGCAGACATGATGCTGTTAGCCACTAATAGTACCATACAAGATCTGGTTGCCACTTAAAAACCGTTTCAATTTTTTAAGGTCCAGAAAGCTGGTGAAATCCAGGAGTAAGCGAGCCGATCACATTGTTTATTTCAAACGAAACCTCAAAGGTGAGTTAGAAGGATGAAACCTCCTGTGGAATATCAAGACCACTACCTCTAATATATGATGTAGAGAAATGGACGAAATGTCGTTTCCTAGAGGAAATAGAAAGAAGTCCGAGAACTTTTCGATCACCCTATGTATATAAGCATGATGGAGAATACCAAGTATGACGTAATCGAACATACTGGGAAATAACTGAATATAGAACATATGATAACACAGTGAGAAAAAACCCAATGCGTCATGTTGGGAAGATCCAGTATATTACACATGGATATTTCCAACATTTGCAAATGTCCTAGAGCTCTACTTGAACAAAAACCTCTGAAGACCCTCCAGAAATCCACTCAAGATCTTGACAGTATCCCTGTTGAATTCTCCATGGCTTCTAACCTAGTCTGGCATGTGAAACCTCCTTCTTTTCCTCCTATTTCTTAAAACATGTTCTCCTTCTCCTCCTTTTGGCATCGGAATCCTCGTTTTCCTCCTTTTTATCAATTAAGCTTGTGAATGAGTATTTTCAATATTTTAAACAAAGCGTTTTTACGATGCTACGATTCAGACGATATTTGAAATGATTGATTATAGTACTACAACAAAAAAATATACTTTAATTTTAACGAATATCAGTCTTTATTTCAAATTTTCGATAATACAAAGTGTCATCATCACGCAATAACTGGCAGAAACTTAAAAAAATTACGTATATTTACATATGTATGTATGTCTGAGTTGTGAATGCTCCTCCTTTTCGTCTTTTTTTTCAAAATGTCTCCTTCCTCTCCTTTTTATGATTATCTCCTATTTTTCATCCTTTTCCTTTTTTGCTACAAAATTTGGCAGCCAGAACGGTGGTTTTGGTACAATTTTGCGAATTGTCTGATGCAGCTGTCTGTCTCTACGATTGCTACTGCAGGTATAACACGGAATGTGCTTTGAGCAAGCAAAATAATTCACTAGAAAACGTTTTTTCTTTGCAAATCTCATTCACGTCTTTGCATTACATAAGAATCTTATGTATATTATGGTATTTCATATGATTGTACTTTGCCTTACGCAAATATTTCTTTCAATAGATGAATGTGATACTATGATATGCTTTGATGTAGTTATTGACAAAGAAATGTTTTGCGAAAGAGATTAGTAGAGAGAGAAGTGATGTTTCATCAATAGTAGCCGAAAATAACAGCGTTTATTGTGAGGAACGAATAGTATCAAATACAAACATTTCTAATATATTTATAACAATAATAATCGCGCTTACAAAAATATACGCACATGTTTCTGCAATATTCCGTTCGATAACACGAAAAATGGCTTCTACAATTCAAATGTTATTTAAATTTTCTAGTGTTTTTGTTAAATTTTCTTCGACATTTCGTAAAATTCTGTGGCAGATTCCCTATTATGTAATCTAACAGATTTTAACATTTTGTTGATAAAACGCATCAATCGGTTTTAATGAGATTGTACTATTTACACGAGGCAGTTGCGTCTTTTCATAAAACCATAGTTTAATTTTTTAACAAAGCATCACTAATTATTTTACGCCATCTCTTTCTGATTAAAAAGTTTGTATCAAATGTTATGAAAAAAAGACTTTTTTTTTAAACATGTATTCAAAATCTAAAGTAAACATTTATTTGGAAACCGCCAATTTGAATAGCTTCTAACATGGAGCTGGACTAGATTTCTTGATGAATTAACTGTAAAAAAATTCAAGATCATTACATGAACTTGATTTTTATACCCGTATATCTATCGAATAAAAGGGTCGCAACAAGTGAATATCGTTCATTTCGAAAGTGAATTTTGTCCTTATCAATGTGACTATATGATTAGGATGCGTGTGTCCTCGATGTGCAGAACTCTTTTATATCGACTTCTGTTGAGAACTATCAGCCTTTGAAACTCTAGATGACGTTCTTGTTTCGTTCTATTCAAATCCCTCAATACATTTGTAATACGAAAATACTGTTTCTACAGCAAAAGTAATATCCTCCTTTTTTCCAAATGACCGTTCACATGCCAGGGTATGAATCAACATAAAAAAAAAGGATTCACATACGTTATTCACGAAAGAAAAAACTTCTTTTATTGAATACATAAACACAACATTCACATACACGCACGAAGAATAATATTAAGAGAAAAACATCAGCTTATTCATTAGCTTTTCCATGAGATGCTGTTGAACCAACACGTGATGGATCTTGAGATGGATAATGTACACCAGTACGTAATGATGATAATGGAGGTGGCATACTACTTGGATTAGTCTAAAAATAAACAACAATAATTAAGTTCAAAAAAAAAAAAAAAAGACAAAAACTATTTACCATTGACATATGTCCATATGATAATGATGATGTATAATCACCAAGATCTGGTGGAGGCATTGGTGGTGGTGGTAAAAATGAAGTTGTAGTTGCTGAAACACCAACATTTGATGATGATGATGACGATGATAAACCAAAAAAATCAGTTTTTAATTCATTTGATGGCATTGGAACAACTTAAAAATAACAAAAAATCTTCTAACAAAATATTTCATTTCATTTCATTTTACCTGTTGGAAGACCAGGTACAGGTTCATAATTAGTTTCAAAAGCACCTCCTTCACCTGGTCGACCACTACTTCCTTGTGCTGATGGTGGTTTACCCCATTTAACAGTTAAACGTTTTCCATCAATAACTAATGTATTAAATGATTCTTTTGCTGCCTCTTCAGCTGCATCACGTTGTGTAAATTGTACAAATGCACATGATTGTTTTGGTACAACAGTTACTGAACGAATTTCTCCATATTGATAAAAATGATCTCTAGAGAAGTATTTTTGTCAGTTGAATAATAAATAAATAAATAAATAAATAAACATACCGAAGTTGTTGTTCGTCTATATCGACAACATTTCCAATATAAAGTGTTGTTACTGTTTTATCTTCTGGTGTTTCTAATTGTGGTAATTCTTTATAACGTGATAATAATTTTTCTGCAACTGGATCATTAACACCATAAAATCGATCACGAATATTTTGATTTGATAATGGATCATCTGGATCAGTTGGTTTTTCATGTCTTTAAAATAGAATAATATTTAATTATTATTTTCATTGAAAATAAAAACAAAAATAATTCCTACCTATATGGACATTCTTCACCTCGTTTACATTCACCTTTGACATAAAATGAACATATATGAGGTTGATTTCGTTTATAATATGGTGCTGAACGAGCTAATTTCATTAAAACATCACTTGGTGGTTGTGCTTTAGCTAATTGACCATATGGTTGTGGTGTTTGTTCAAGTGCCATCTAAATAAAATACTATTTATATCAATATAAAATTAAATAAATAAGATTTATTACTTCAGCTTCAGCATTTTGTGTAAAATATTCTTTATTAACTTGACCTTTTGGAATAGTATCAGTTATTTGTAATGCTTCATCACGAACTTGTACAGGTAAACCTAAAATTAAGAATTTTCATTAACAATTTGTTTTGAATAATAAAAAAAAAAAAAACATCGACAAACCAAATTCAAGATCAAGTAAACATGTTTGACAAACATTTTTTAATTTACTACATGTTTGACAAATTTCAGTTTTTTTAAAACGCATACGAGCACCTGGACACCAACGAAAGATTGTAAATGGACGATTACAAATTTTACATTCTTGACCATATCGTTCTTTCATCTAAATTAATAAATGAAATTTAAAAAAAATAAAAACAAAAATTTACCATTCGAATATATGGATTGTCACCAAGACATGTTTGACATAAAATTGGAAATTCCTAAATATTAATTGATAGTAAAGAAATAAAATATAGGAAAATACATACTGCATCTTCCCAATTTTGTCGATTATATGTATTCGAAAGAAGAGATATTGACATGATAGGTAAGAAATGTAAGTGCGTGTGTCGTAAGAAGAAAAGAAATGAGTACAATCATTGGTAAACAATGTACGATGATGATTCTATCTGATTGATTTAACTTAATTCACTAATGAGAATATTTCAATAGAAGAGGGCGCTGTTAGATATATCGTTTTTTTGTTTCATAATATCAAAATAAAAAATTATTTAATGTATTCGATGACAAATCGATTGATATCATATGATTTATTATTACTAACGAAGAAAATTCTTCAACTGATTCATGCTATTTTGCGTGTGTGAGAGGAATCTTATTCTAAGAAAAAAGCGTAAGACGATTTTGGTTGATGGGATTTCTTTCAACACATAACTATATATTCATTGTTTAATAAAAAATAGACATATCAGTATCAATAAAATTCATATAACTCATCTGAGAACATTACTAATAGAGAGTAGATATGAATAAGACTTAGAATATCCTAAAAGAACACCTGTTCAATACCTTCTTGTAAAAAACTATAGCTCTTTTACTAAATTCTTAAGCTATAATTAGGTTTTTTAGAAAAAAAAATGAATTGAAGAATTTTTATCTGAAATTTTTATCAAAATAAATGTTTCTCTGCTTGTTAGGGCAGCTAGCTTAGAGGATATGTATGCTCTTCATTACATTCGAATTTCATACACTCTACTTCTACGATATTTTCAAGATTTCTGTTGCTACTATTTAGAATAAAAAGAGTTTGATGCAACACCTAGTAGTATTTTGAGACACATTTTGCAAAAATCATGTATTCAAAAGTGAGACTTAGTCTATATAACACGTTTGTTCTCATGTCGCCGAATGTAGAATTTAATTCTGAACAGAATAGTATGATTGTTGAATTGAAGAGTTGAAACATTAGATTATGTCGAATTAAAAAACGATCAATGATGTAATTCTACCAGAAAAGGATTTATCGAGTTTTTTCACATTTTTTACTGCAAAAATTTTAATTTGAAATATAGTGAAATCATTATGAACTATTTTTCATCATTTTTTCTTCGTTTCTTTTTTGACCATCACAGTTAGATGATTGAGTAGGTGTGTATTTTTTTGAATTTTGCAACGACAAAAACAAAGGTAATCGATTTATAGAACAGAAAATTCTATATCGAATGACTAAAAAAAAAGAAGCATTTAATGCTTTGGGAAGGACTCTAAAAAAGAGGAAAATGTTTTGATTCGTTTATTATATGTCATCCATTAATCTTATTTTAATTATTTTGTGTATGATTAAATAGCTTAGACATGGTTATTTGTTATTTCTATTTATCTATTAGTAGTACATTATGGTTGTTGTCATCAAAAAAAAGATTATTATTGTTATGTATTTGATACTACATTTTTCAAATCAAATCTCACAATCTCTATAACAAAAATGAATGCATACTATGTTCGAGGCCAGAATTTTCTATTGTGCTTGAGAGTGACAAAGATTGAAAATTTGGCAAAAAGTATCATCATTCGTCTCTCTGGAAGAGATCGAATAGAAGATGATCAAATCATCGATTTACTATTATATTTTGTGTGAATGAAAGCATGTTCGTATGAATATCTGTCAAAAGCAGAACTAAAACTGCTAAAATGTCCTTTCTTTCATGATTTACCACGAGACTATAAAAAATTTTGCAGAAAATTCGAAATTTTTGGAAAGGGAAAGGCTGCACTATCCCCTCCCCTAATCAATAATCCCGTTCTAAACAGATATAGTATAAAGATAAAAGCAATGATAATTAACTGCTCTACTACAGATATCTTCATGTTGGTACCGAATTTCCTTGATGAATAATAATAATAATAATCATCCACTTTTCTTTTTTTTTTTGGTAGTTTTTATACTGTATTAGTTGATAAAGATAACAAAACTGTCAACAAAGAGTAATCGATTATTTTTAGTTTTTTATCTTTTTTACTTATCAACACAATGACACAAAGAAATTTTATTTACATCTAAATCTGGAAATAGAATAAATATATAGTGTCTTATCTCTAATATCTTTCTACAATTGATTATCATTTGTCAACACGAGCCACTATAGGATTGACTTTATCGGTTATATATAATAGAATGTTATTTTTTTTTTCTATCATTTCCATAAATTCTTCAAACTAAAAGAATGGTTGATCGTCGTTTACTTATTATTTTCTTAGTTACAGTACTGTTTGTTTCAGTCTTACATGCTGAACGTGCTCGTAATGATCATCTTCAAGATGCAGAAGAACAACAAGAAGAAAGAGATTTCTCAGCAGATGAGAATAATGATATTTATGAAGAAGGTATAAATGATTTTAATTAAATCAATATGTTTTTTTTTACTATTGTTGTTGTTTTCAAGATGTTATTGATACCATTAAACGCTTTTTGGGAAAGAAAAAAACAACTACTACTCCAAGACCAAGTTCAGATTCACTTATAGCTTTATTTACAACTAAACCTACTATAACTTCATCAAGGCCAACAAAACCATCAATTTATGATGGTGGGTTCGGCAGAAAAACAAGTCATCGCAGTACCCCTCGTTATGGAGGTAAATATTATTTATCATTTTTTAAGAGAAAAAACTCTTTTTATAATAAAACTTTTCATAGGATATGGTAGTACAACAAAATCACCAGGTTCGTCATTCAAAGATTAGTTGTAAAATTGAATATGATATTATAGTTATTGATTTTTTGTTTATTAAGGTAAAGATGCATGTGGATATGTCAGTCCATGTAAGAATGGTGGTAGTTGCAAAACATTATCAAGTGGACGATACTATTGCTTTTGTACACAAGACTATTATGGAAAAAATTGTGAAAAGAGTAACTGATATCGATTTTTTGTATTTCTTTGCATGTTTATTATTTTATAGAATTTATATCAACTGGTTCAGCTAATGCTGATCGTGGACGTACAGATCATTGTGCTAAGTCACCTTGTCGTAATGGAGGTGAATGTGTTGGATTACGTACAACATTCTATTGTCGATGTAAATCACCTTACTATGGAACAAATTGTGATAAACGTAAAGATGAAATTTGATATTAAAGAAATATATATTCTTTTATTTCTTTTTAAATTTATCTAAGGTATTGGAAAACGTGAAGAAATTATGGATGAATCAAACGCATCTGAACAGGAATTAGAAGCATATGAACGAGATTTAGCAGAAGATACAGAAGATTTACGACGAGCTATTGCTGATGAAAATTTACTTGAAAATTTTCAATAGACTCAGCCTTTATTATTAAATGAACATTTTTAAAATATTTTCATCAATAGACATCTATCTTATTTACTATTATTTAGATATAAGTAATTCAGCTTATTAAAATTTATTCTTGATCTATTTAAATATTTGAAGTTTCTATAAACATTTTTTATAAGATCCTCATTTGAAAGTTAAAAATCAGAGAAAACAAATTTTTGAATGTAACTTGAATGAATTATTGTTAATGTCTCTTCTATCGCACGCATATTTTGCAACGTATTATAATAATGCAGATCAGAAAAATAATTTGTAACTTCCGTAGAAAAAACACGTGCATTTGAAGAAACATGCGAAAGTTTATGTTCATCAAAATGCCATCTTCGAAACAAGACATACTAATCTACTTTATCAGAAAAAAATTGTATGACCAAGGGAGACATGTTTCACAAAAAAAAAAGATGTTTCCGTATACCGCAGCGAGTACTCATATGAGTTGTGCCGTTAAGATTTACTCGCAGACAGAAGTACAAGTACTCAATATAGTACTCATCATCGTTTTTCTCCAGAATGTTTAACAAAGTACTTATGCACTAACATGTATAAAATTAGAATAATGTTGTGTAATAAAGAAAAATGATGTAATTAAATGAAAAATAGAAAAGAATTACTCTAACGGGTTATGTATTTTATTCTCTACTCTTTTCTGACGAGTCATCTGTACTGCTTTGTGAGTGACTGTTTCAAAAATAGAATAGAAAGAAAAAAAATGACTTTTGGTTTTGAACTGTTCATTTATTGAGTAATATTAAAGACTGATTTAAATACGCATATAAACGATAATTTGTTCAATTTGATCATGTCGTAAATTTTAGATAGAATATCCTTCTAGATTAATAGACATTTTTTTCAGATTGATTATGAAATTATTGAAACAAAACGACGCATAATAACTGTTGTTACAAATCGGTTTGAATTCAATATTTCGAAGAAATGTATATCAAATTAAAGGCAATTTACTTATTTTTTACTTTTTAATATGTTACTAACGAGAAAACATTCCCAACTGTCAGTCACATCACTTTTGAGTCGAATATATGCGCATCCTGTAGACCCTAATGATCTATGAATACTCTGAAAATAGTTTGTGACGCTAGCTTATTACTGCTGAGATATTGCATTTTTACTGTGTGTTTAAGAAAAAAAGCCGTTGTCCCCTCAGAAACATTAGAAAAAGTATGTTTCGAATTTCGACTTGAAACTTTGCAAAGAGATAGGCCTCAGCGTGAATAGTTTATTGTGAAAGTTTCAGATCTTTTCGTTGTTCCTATCCAAAGATACGGCTATGATAAAATAGTTTATACACACCAGCAGATTCCACGTAGGTAAAGGTAGCAGCATATTCGAGTTTTTTGCGTTCCGATTCGCTTTTCGACTTGGGTGGGCTCTCTACTTAGTTGAGTTATATGCAGAATTTAATTCTGCACATAACCCAATTAAGTAGAGAGCCAATCCAAGTCGAAAAGCGAATCGGGACGCAAAAAACTCGAATATGCTGCTAACTTTACCTACGTGCAGATTCCGATGTTCTTATTTCAGACTAAGAGCAATCAAAAGATCTGAAACTTTCACAATAAACTATTCTCATTGAGACCTGTCCTTGTACAAAGTTTCAAGTTGAAATTCGAAACATACTTTTTCTAATGTTTCTGAGGGAGACCACGGCTTTTTGCTTATACATACAGTAAAAATGCAATATCTCGGCAGTAATAAGCTAGCAGCACGAACTTTTTTCAGAGTATTCATAGATCATTAGGGCCTACAGGATGCACATATGCTCGACTCAAAAGCGATGTGACAGTTGGGAACGTTCCATCGTAAGTTCAATCAATTTATCAATCTAAAATGTGCGTTTGTTTTTTTTTTGTGATGATCTATACTATACGTTTATTGTTGTCACATATTTTAGTTTCATAAATAATTTATTGTTCTTTCTCTTTGCTAATGTTGTATCGTTCTCAATACATGTTTTTATTCACTTCTATTCTATATTCTAAAGATAAATATTCATCTCTATTCTCTATATAGAAAAAACTCAAAGTCATTTAACATATGTAATCCTCAAGTTTCATGTTTTTCTCAATGTTTCATAGTATATTACACTATTTTTTGTTATTAATTATATATTTAAATAAATTAGATAGAGCACAACTGTACTGAACAGAATATGAACCGATGAGTAATTTACACAAACCACTAGAGTACACCTAAATGATATTGAAGTACTCAGAAAACACTCAATGTTACACAGCAAGTACTCGATGGTTATACTCAGACTCTAGCACGATTACTACTGATGAGTACTCAAAACTCACGAGCACTCATGAGGACTCGCGGCATTTTCTAGCGTAAGTACTCTCTTGATGAGTACATTCACTAGGTAAGGTACGGTTTTTACTATTTTCGTTACATAAATTTGATTTCTTTAATGTTTAAAGACAATTTTTGGATCCCAAAATGTATTTAGTGGATAGATACTACTTCAATCTATACAATGGCCATAAAGAAATCAAAATTTTGAGTCATGAAATGGAGGAGAACGTACCGTTAAGGAAAGGTGCAGATATATTGAGAAATTTATATCTTAGTAGTGTAACATCTAAAATTGATGAAACTTTGTACATAAGCTAGTCTAATCAAGACCTTCACGTGTAGAAAATCTCAGGTCGATATTTTTTAATAAAATTTTTTTCGAAAAGTGGGCTCCCACAGGAGGAGTTTATTAAAAAGTGCCCATCTATCTCGACCAAAACTAACGACAGAACGACTGCGAATCATATTTTTGATCTAAAATATAGAGTTTACGATCAGAAGAAATTTTCTTGAATATATTATGAATAGTACAACTGTAAACGTTTATAATACCAATAAAAGTCTAATATGAAGATATAAAGTGTTGATATACTGTTTGAGTCTTTTTAATACATGCTTGAATAATATTTAATAATAAGCCATTGCAAACTTTTCATCAACCGCATTCTCTAGTTCACGTTGTGACTTTAGATTCTTGTTTTTAATTTTCTGTTTAATAATATGCCAGATCAGTTCAATAGCGTTAAAATCAGGATTATTCTCTATCCATTGACATAGTTCAATAGTATATTATAAGCTAGAGAATACGATTGATGAAGTTTCCAATGGCCTGTCATTAAATGTTATTCAAGCATGTATTAAAAAGACTGAGATAATACATCAACACTTCTTCTTCTGACCGTAAACTCTATATTGAGATCAATAATACAATTCGCAGTCGTTTTGTCGCTGGTAGTAAGCATGAGAGAAAAGTCTTTGGAGGTTACGCTGTTCTAGTAATCTCCTACATGTTAGCATACTATGCGAGGGAAAACAGAGTGAATCACTTAAGAATGTTTTTCGTAAATGATTTTACATGAAGAACGATAGATCTATTTGTATTTCATATTGTGCTTATCATCCATTTCAAAGATATTTTATTTATTTTTATAAAAAATAATGTTGAAAATTATCTAAATAAAACGGTGCTACAATACTGAAACATCTTTGTACATAAATAAGATCTATTTGAAAAGAAAAAATTAGACTTTAAGCATTTGAATACGAGTTGTTGTAATAAGCATTGGTTCAGTTCTTAAACGTTCCATATCTTTAACAATAGACCATGGTTCACTAATTGTTTGTCGTTCATCTCGTGCATTTGGTTTTAATTTTGGTAATTCTAAATTTTCTTCATCATCAATATTTTCAACAATTGACCAATCAACTAATGAGCCCAAATGTTTTTTTCTTAATTCTTCTTGTTGATTTCGTTGATTTAATTTTTCTAATATTTTTCCATGTTTACGAAATGATGCATCAAATGATAAATCTGGTGATATTGTTATTGTTGGTGTAATTGTTACATTTTTTTTTACATCAATACTATTTGAAGTTAAATTAATATGTGAAATAACTGTTGCTTGTATAAGATTATGAGGTATAGATGCACGACGTGGTCGACTAATTTTAAGTTCATGATTTGAACGATTGAGTATGATAAGTACAGAAACTTGACGAAGAAATTCATCCCAACTAATAACAGAAAGTTTTCTAATTTTGAAACAAAAAAATAAAAATAAAAATAATAATCAATGAATTTTATTTTTGATCGGAAAATTTTACTCGATTGTTTCATCAATATGTCGACTTTCGCGTAAAATAGCATCAATACAATCACTACCATATTTTATTCTAAAAAAGAAAAAAAAAACACATTTCGTGGAAATTTTTTTGTTTTTTTAATGTTTGATAATATTTATAAATACTTTGTCATTAATATAAGATCATGAAAAACTCGATTAAAATAATCTTTTGTTATAATTGCATTACTTTCATTATCAATTTTAATGTTTGGATCTTGAAGAAAAAGATTTTTTGCAAATACCAATTCTTTTTTACTTAATTTTGTTGTTAATTCAGTCTTTAAAATAAATAATTATGTAAATAGAAAAAAAAAAAAACAATGATTTATTACAAATAAACTATTTACTTTATTTTTTGCAGCAATTAATTTACAACTATAAAAATGTGCAAAATCTGACCAAGCAACAGCACCTTTTTTTCTTGAATCCATGAGATAAAAATGTAATCTTTCCATATCTTCATTATTATGAGGAAATAGGCTAACATTATCTTTTATCTTTTTCTTTGAACAAAATGCTACAAACTCGTCCAGAATAATATAACCATCTAAAATAATCAAATCTATCAATTCATATTTTCTATTATTAAATAAATCTAACCATTATTTCGATCCATTTTTTCGAAAGCAGAAATTAAATAACTAACTTCTTCTTGAGTAAGTAAGCTAGTAAGATCTCCCTAAATAAAATTTAAATAAAAAAAACAACAACAACAAATAGACAAAGAACATACACAATCTGGACAAGACCAATCTTGTTTTGAAAGACGTGGTAATGTAAATAATGGATCACTTACATGACCTCGTTCATAAAGACAGAGAACATGATAACTTTTTATACAAACACGACAACGAACATAATCACCAATACATGGACCACTACAATATTCACATAGAAGTTGATGAGCAATAGCAATCTTTGAATCAAAACAAAGCAAATTAATAATTAATGATAAAATTAATGTTGAAATATAATCGACATACTTCAGCAACTTCTTTGTCTGTTGGTATTCGAGGTACTCGATATACTGGTAAAGGTTTTCCAGGTCCTAATGTTGGTTGTAGTGAATATTTTTGAAATACATTTCGTTGATTACCAATTAAATTAGGTGATGGACCTATTATAATTAATATTAATACAGTTTTTAAATATTTATAGAATGATTATTATACCTTGTTTAAAATTTAGCGTAGTCGCTTTTCGCGACAATATATCCATTGAAGCATCACGTGCTAATTGCCAACTAGATTTTGTTATCATTGACTGTTGTTTAGATATTGGTAAATGACCACTTTTTGTCAATAAAGCACCCTTACGTTTTTGTTGTTGGATTTCATCAGCTGGAGAATTACCGATAAAATGATGACTTGTACCACCTTGTTGTTCATTACCCATATTTTTTCTAAAATTTGTATATTTTAAAAGAAAATAGGAATGACATACAAAACAATAACACACTTAAAATTGTAATATTATAACAGGAGAATAGTGTGTTGAGAAAAACGAAAGACATAAAAATTGTCCCTTTTATTTGTACATTATATTGTACACCTTTTTTTTTTTTCTTCAAAACTATTTACAAAATTTTATTATAGAATTGTTTACCTCGACACGCACACAAGAAAAGAAAAATCTAATACAATCATTAATTATATTTCAAACAAAAAAAACAAACATGACAAATGAATTCTCATGTTATTGAAAATACAAAACATGACGTCAATAGAAAATTATATGAATAAAAGAAAAATATTAACGTCACATAGAAACATATTCAAAAATAAAATAGCCTTGAGTTACTATACACAGTAAATATTTTTGAGGTCTCAATAGTTTGACACGTATAAATTGAACTCGAGAAACAATTATTATCGATACATAAAAATTTCTTTATTTTCTATAAAGTCTAATAGAATAAAATATATGTCAAATGTCACATGAGATTCGATTGTTTTGATTAGAAAAAAAAAACCAAAGAATATATTTTATTTATGTTTGAAATTGATCCTTTTCTACTGATTCGGAAATATGTCTATCAAAGAGTGATTAACAAAAATACTGAAATAATACAATGCGTGAAAATAGGTAACTACAAAGCAACGAACAGTTATTCTTTAAGTAATGTTAATTTCCTGAAAAGTATATACCATACGGAAACGATCTTTTCTCGACACACACACACACACACATTGATCTTGTATAAACATACAACAATGCATAATACTATTCATTTGATAGTGATTCTTTTTTATGTATAAATCATTGATTTAGTATTTGAATCTACTTTAGTTTATGTGCATAATATTCATGAATAATTAATTTATCTATGTTTAATTATAGTGACATAACTGATTGAGTGTGAAATACAGTATATTTTATCCGTATAATAAAATATTTATTAATAACATGTTAGTGAATATGCTAATATATACAAAAATTTTTGTTTTCTAAATTATTTTACAAAATTTATATTGAAATAATAGTTACTTTTTGTCTTGCACTGATTAATTTATACTATGCTTTCCTTGAAGGATTTACAAAAAAAAAAAATATGATAGACGTAATTACTTTCTGTTGTTTGCTAAGTAAAATTATTAAATTAATTAACAATTCGATTTTAATCTATTACGATCTATTGTCATTTGTATAATGAGATTTTTGAAGATGTCATATAACTAAAATATCTATCAAAGTGATGTAATCATCGAAGGATAAAGTTTTTCGTTTGAATAGATAATATTAAAAGTATTGTTCAATAATGTAGATATAGATTCTACTGTATGAAAACGATATATTGAATGCGATTAATACTCGTAATATTTATAATGCAATTGATCAGGAGTGTCTCAAGCGGAGAGAGGAGGGTCGGGGAGTAATCTCTCAATCTTGGAAACTGTTCTTTTTTGTCTCAGCGAACCTGAACGATTTTCTTCGTTTTTTTGTACACCGATTCCTATCTCCAAATATCGTGAATTGTACTTTCTCAATAATCGATCCAATCTTGGCGACCTCAGAACATTCTTGCAACTGATTGTGCATTAATGATTCTTAGTTTTTAGATAAATGAGACATCGAACGTAATGTGATTCAGCGCTTCCTCAAAAATCAATCTTGGATCAAATGCATTCTAATCACATGAAATTTCAGGATATATTAGGCTTCTAGTGGAGAGAAAGAGTATATCACACTATAGAGTGCTTGGGAGAGCGCTTTTGTTTTTTTGAGTTCTTACTTTTTATGCTGAGAAAAAAGAAGATAAGTTCACTACTTCGAAAAACTCTCAAAAAGTGATTATTTATTTATAGAAGTGCCTTTTTATATAATAATAATAATAATAATAATAATAATAAAACTTAATTTAAAAACTGAGCACTACCAGGTAATGCAGCTTCGCATGCTCTTTTAAACAAAAAAAGAGCAATCGGCTACAATGAAGTTCATTCGAGAATTTTGAGATGTGCGAACAGAAAAGCCTGAACATAAGAAAAATGAAAAAGATTTGCCACTTTTTCTGAAAAAAGCATATTTTTCAAGCAGAAGGTAATAAAAATCATCAAAACTCTTGGCACAAAAATGAGATATCAAATAAAAAATGATGTTATTTATGAAAGATCAGACCTCGGGCTATTATTTTAATTTTTCTAATGAAAATTGACTTTTTTTGGAGGGAAAAACTCTTAAAATTCTTCTTTTATTATATTACATTTATTTCACTTTTAAGCACTCACATACAATTATATCAAAAGTCATCGTTTGACTTTAAAATATAGTGAACCGAATGAGTCATATTTCTTCTATTCTTGTTATATTCATTACTGTACTCTTATCAATCATCATTAACATATAAGCCGAATAAAAAATATCTTTATCTATGATTGTAAATTGTCTCTTATATCGATTCATGTACCTTAAATAAACAGATTGAAATGAAGGACAAATAACTAAATGTATTGTATTGTTATAAACTCTGATATTCTAACCTTTACAATAAGATCTTCTTATGTTGGTATGAAAATTTATCTTCGAGATATTTATTTTTCGACATATTCAATATAATTTCAATTTAATATAGAGCAAAAGTAAAAGTAAAAAAAAAAACTAAATTTTTCAACATTCTTCTCTTTGTATATTTTGATACAGAAAAGTTTTATTATATTGAATTATGATCCTATCACTTAATTCGTTGATAAGTGGTCTCAAGTGTTTTTGTCGATTATTTGAGTATTGATAAAATAATAAGTGACCCCTAATGAATGGTCGGTTTTTGTATTTCTTTTATTTATTTATCATCTATAGTACATTTATTTGAAAAACAAAATATACCATAAGATATAGAGTAAAAAAGCTCTACAATTTACAAAGAACAATTTAATATATATTCACTTTGTTTTTCAAAATGGACCAGAATTCTGTGTAACTAATTTTTAATGCTATGAATAAGATCAGTGATTCTTCAATTAATGAATCATAGTTACTAACTTTATTCCATTACATCTGATAATGTCTCATATAGAATAATCTAGAATGTTGATATTAGGACTGTTTGGTGGCTCAGCTATTATTGTTTAAGAACAGCAGGAAATTCTCTTTACATCATGCCAATGATTCCTGATTTGTATGCGATGTGATGTTGACCCGTTGGTAGATGAAATCGTCATTAAGTAGGCGTTGACCTTCGGTTTGTGCATGTGAAAGAACAACTTCAATATAAATCTTATATGATCAAGTTTAAATATAATTAGAGACCTCAGATCATTTTCAGAACTTTCTAACCTCATCATAATTTTTGTTGGATATTTATCCTTTTGATTTATGTTTCTTTGTTTGTCTGCTTCTTGTAGACAATGAAGCATAAACAAGTTCTCATTAGAAACAATTTTCATCAGTGACTTTCATCGATGAAATAAAAAAAAAACCGGATTTGATTGGTTATTAAAAAATAATTATATTTGCAGTGTCGAAAATTGGTCACACAGAATTTTGATCCATTTTGAAAACAAAGTATGTATATATTATATAAGGTTTTTATGTACCTTGTAGAGCTTTTCACGCCGTATCGTATAGTACGTAAATTTTGTTTTTAAAATAAACGTACTAGATGATAAAAAAAAAAAAAGAAATACAAAAATCGACCATCCATTATGTGTCACGCGTTCTTTTTCATATGATACTAATATAATTTTCATCACTATTCAATACATGAAATAATTTATTATAAACATATTCTTAAATTTATAACAAGGAATGTAATGTTACATATTATCTACACAGCAAATAAAAACAAATGAAAAAATCTACCAATACACACACACACACGCACACAAATATTAATAGTCATAATTCTAATACTAAAGTCTGTTATAATTAATTATTTACAAAAGAAAATATTCTTCAATTTAAATTTGAGTTATTTCAACTGTTTCTTCAATTGTTTTTGATGAACCTTGAATATTATCATTGCTATTATTCATTGATTTTCCATTAGTAGTTAGATGATTAATTATAAATTTTGGATCATCATCATTTAATTTTTTATAACGTTGATATAAAGTACACATCAATATAATAGCTAATGCTTGTAATAAAGCACAAAAACTAGCTGTACCCATAAGTATTAATAATTCAATAGTAACATATTTATCAATAACTGGATAACAACCTTTCGTATGCATTAATGATATTGTACTATTTGAACCATTATTATTATTAATATCTGTATCACGCCAACAATTCGGTACACGACAACATGATGAAGGAAATGGATCTAATGAAAGATTTTTATAATCATCTTTATCATTAATTCCACAACAATGATATTTTGATTGAAGAGGATCGATTAAATATGATGTTGATAATGGTGTTTGTTGAAGTGTACGTAAAAGTAAAAGACGTAGTTGTGGAAGAATAGCAAAATAATAGAGAAATAATACAATAAGCATAACAATATTAAGTGCTGCTGCAAATACCTATTTTAACAAAAAAAAAAATGAATGAAGAAAAAGAAATTAGGTAAAAATAGAAATTTATTAAAATAAAAAATAACTAACCCATAAAACAGTAACAAATAATGATAATGATTTAAGTCTTCGAACAGTACTATAAATAGAAAAGAATGATAATACCAAAGAAATTAAACCTAAGCCAATAAAGACAAATAAAATATAAAGTAGATATGAATCAAATTGATCTGTTTTAACAAGACGATTGATTGTAGCTATATCCGGTTGAAGAAAAGTTAAACAAATGCCCAAACCAAGTTGTATAAGACTAGCCATACCAATAAATACACATAGAGTACAGAATAAACATACAACATTAATACAACAAGCCATCTTTGATTATGTTATTACAGATATGTGTATGTGTGTGTGTGTGTATGTGTACGCGATTCAGGTATACTTTTGTTCTCAGGTGGATAAAAAAAAAATGTCGATTCCACCTTCTCTCTCTCTCTCTCTCTCTCTTCTCAACTATGCACACCTATATTTTCTTTCTTTCTCTTTTCTTATCGAATCATAGAACAAGAACTAAAGTATAAAAGAGAAAGAGTTCATATTGTCTTACATCTTGTATAAATTTTCTTTCCCTCCTCCCCTTCTTCTCTGTATATCTATATGTGCTGTAGCCAGACGTATGAAACCTTTTTTTTTCATTTGCTCTGTTCTCTATTTTTTTTTTTTTTTTTTTTGAAAGATAAAATGATCGATCTTTGTAGTCTTGTTATATTATCGACATATGTTTGTTTTGTATGAGCCAACTGAACATGAGCCTATTCCCATGGCATCACAAGAGAAAAAGAAAAAGAGAAAAAGCATATAATTTGAACTACGTATTGTAAATATGTCTAACGGACAAGAATAATAAAACTTATCGTACATTCGTTTGCTTGAAATAAAATAAAATGGCTTTCTTTTTTTTATTAGTTCATTCTCTATATAATAGAAACCTACTTAAAACATTGAATACGATGACAACGGTCACACTATAGTTGCTTATCATCAGACATAAAATAACAAGAAAATAAAATGAATGCCTCGAGGACACTTAATATTGTCCTCAATCGGGATCAATTGAATAAAGATGACACATTATTAGCTTTGCATATAAAAAAAAAAAAAAATTCAAATTTCATCATCAAAATCTTATTTCTATAAAATAAATGAAAAATTTTTGATATTCTAAAAAGATTTAAATCTTAAAAGTTAATCCTATCAGTTTAATTATCATCATTATATATAAATGTTCTCGTCTATTCCATATTTATCTTTTTAATGAAAGGTTCTTATGGCATGTCATTCGTTACTGTCGTGCTAGTCGACATGAATAATACATGTTTGTGTACAAAAAAAAACAACTGTCATACAATATTATATTTTTCTATGTATTTTCTTATCTTATTTCGTTTCTAACCATATTAAGTAAAAGATTACTTTTTTAGCCACAAGCAAAGCCAGTTGGCCAGAAATAACTTTTTCTTATGTCGATTTGTTCTGTTTATTTTTACATATTTTCTAGTCTCTGTTAATAACCATTGGTTTCTTATCTATTTCTTTCTGGTTTACAAAAGATTAAGGATGACAGGCGAAAAAAAAACACCCACGTTGTTGATAGATATTGTAGAACGGTTGTGGTACGGTATATATAGGATATATTTGCGGGCACTTCTTCCTTGAATCAACACAATTAATACACAAGATGGCATTAGATCGAGCAGTTAAAGGCAAAGTATGAATAAAAACAAAAATATATTCGAATAAATAAATATTCATATTATTTGATTTTGTTAGATATCGTGCAAACAAGATCCTGAACAAGAAACAGCAGCACGAGAATGGGTTGAAGCTGTTACTGGTGAAAAATTTCCAAACAATGATTATGCAGAAGCTCTTCATGATGGAATTGTTCTTTGCAAGTAAAATTTAAATATGTTGTAATATTCTACATATATACATATCGTTTATTTAAGATTAATGAATAAACTTAAACCTGGTTCAGTAGCAAAAATTCATACAACTGGTAGTCCAATGAAATTACGTGAAAATATATCCTTTTTTCAAGATGCTGCTCAGGCCTATGGTGTTAATCCAAGTGAAGTATTTCAAGCCGTTGATTTATTTGATAAACAAAATATTCAACAAGTTACAGTAAGTTTTTTTCGTCTAATCAATTAAACTCTTAATATTTATGAATTTTGTTTTTTCTTTTTAGACATGCATTTTTGCTTTAAGTCGTGTGGCTCAGAAGCAAAACTTTTCTGGACCCAAATTAAATTATCAAACCAAATTACCCGTTAATGACTAATTTTATAAGACATGATTACTTTTTTCTCTTAATTAATCAATTTATCTTTCTAAATCTATTTTATTTTCAATTATTACAATCTCTAATAAAAAAATATTAATATTCACTGTCAATAAACTTGGCAATTGTATTTAATTGCATATTACTCGTTCCTTCATAAATAGTTCCTAAAATTAGATTTGTTTAATATTAGAAAAAAATTTTTCAAAAAAAAAAAAAAAAACTAATATTTAACTCACCAACTTTACAGTCACGAAAAAATTTTTCTTGTGGATATTCACATGAAAATCCAAGACCACCCATAAAATCAATGCTATAATAATTAAAATTCATAGTTTTTTTTATTATTATTATTAAAAACTTATAGATAAAATAGAAAAAGGATACATACCATTTACTGGTTACTTTACCTGCTAACTATAAATAGAAGAATACAATACAGGAAAAAATAAAAATAAAAATATATGATATTTCTAACCTCTGATGCATAAAGTTTAGCCATTGCTGCTTCTTTTACAAATGGTAATTTAGCATCACGTAAACGAGCAGCATTATATGTTAAAAGACGAGCTGCTTCAATTTCTGTAGCTAATGAAGCTATTTGATGTTGCATACCCTAAAATCAGAAAATTTCAAATAAAACAAATCGGATACGCATGATTCATCAGACTTGAAAATCAAATATACGTTGACCAAATTGTTTACGTTCTTTGGTATATGGTATTGTTTTGTCAAATGTACCTTGACAAATACCAATCATCTATATATTATAAATAATGTAAAATATAAGCTATAAATAAGATTTACAAACTTGAGCAGCAATACCAATACGACCTTCGTTAAGCATTGATATAGCATATTTATAGCCTTCACCTTCTTTACCAAGAAGATTTTTAGCTGGAACCTACAATAAAATAATAAAATATTTTTTAATATTTAAATTCTAAACAGAATTGAACTTTTTTTTCTCATATATGTACTAAACATAGGTACAATCTTAGCTAAATTAAAACAGTTTAGATCAGTATGTCAATATGTAAAGCAAATGAATAAGAAAAAACAAAAATAATAGTATAAACAACAATCAAAATATCCATTTACGGATAATGTTAGGGCAAGTGGGACATATCCATCTTCCATTTGACTTTGATTCTTTACAAGAGTTATTTTTCTGAATAAGTTCTTTTAGCTTAGACATATATATAAAAATATTGGTTATATTCAAATGACTATTAAGCAATTAAAAAATAATTAGGAAAAATATTTCTCTAATCATACAAGAAACAAATTCGAAAATTTCAGAATAAGTTCTATGGCACAAATGGTGAAGCTTTTAATAAGATCCGACTTCAAAAAACTTTTCCTTAAAAACCAGTCTTCTAAAGATTCTTTCAAGTCTCGGAACAAAAAAAAAAATTTTGTCTTATTATCATCTAGAAATTTTGAAGAAGGATTTGTACCATTTGAAATCGATTTTGAAGTTCTCATTCGATTATAAGAACGATTTTTTTTTTTTGTTTGTATATTCGTACTTTGTCACGTCGCTAACGAATGACCTTCTCTCATATATTTTTATCTTTCTTCTCTTTAAGAGAAACAGAACGTAAATAAATCAATTATGCCATTTAGAAAGAAAATGATATTTATGTAATGACTATTTAAATCATAGTTACAATGCAATATGCCACTTTATTTCTTATTAGCACGAATAAAATAAAAATACATAATAATTGAAAATGCATAGATGTATATATAATGGAACCTCTAATTCATGTTCTCTAATAGATGATCCTTGCCATTCTATTATGTCTAAGCGAATAAATGTTCTATAAGTAATCCTTAATAGTTAAACACATTTTTCAAGATTAAAAAGATACAGAATTCATTGATTTTTTCCTCTGAGAATTCGAAAAAGTAGACATATTTTCATTTAAATATATTGATTAAAGTTACATTATTTTAATTAATTAAATAATTAGACAAGAAATTTTCTACTGTGAAGAGATCTACTGATACGAAGACTTTTATTATGAAGATGATAAGTATTTGAAATAAAAGGAATAAATTGAAAATAAAAATTTTTTGGTTTAGTTTAAATTTTAATTATAATAGCAATTTAACTTTAGTTTATTTCTTGACCAGCTAAAAAACTACAATATCATCAAGAATAAAGAACAAGATTCCCAATAAAAGTAAATAAATACTCATTAAATTAGATTTTTGCAATTCTACATAAATCACAATACGATTCAAAGTATTCAATCTATATCAATGACGACAAAGCCAACAGACTTGAATAGGCTCAAACATTTGTTTCTTATTCTTAGTATTCTTTTATTAAAAATGAAGAAGAATTGTACGAGAAACTCGAGTTAGATAAATTACCAGTTGCTGAAAGTTTTCTTCGTCTTCAGTTGTTAAGCTTGCGTGTCTAACAAATATTTTTAGCAAAGTGAGCAAACCCATAATGGAGTTCGTTTTGTCTTTATGAGCACTGCTACTTTATCATAATTCTGTTTTTCAGTGAAGTAGATCGAAAACTTTTCTTTCGAGAGTTGAAATTAATTAATGGCATTTTCCCTCTTTTTTTTTGACTATTTCTGGCTTTTGAAGACGATATAATCGATCGAGCTGAAATTTTGATCGAGAAATTCTAATTTTTCATAGAGCGGTATCTTGATAATCTACGATCTCCATCTAGCTTTGTTCAATCGGGCTGGAATTCTTACTACGGATATTTGAAATTATTCTCTAAAGCTAGAATCGACCATTTTCGTTTTCGATTTTCCTACTTGGATTTATAGGAACTTGAAAATAAAGACTTCGATTATGGCTCCGAAACTTTACTTATTTCTCTCATAAAAAAAGGGTGGAATTATTGGGAAAGCTTAAAATTACCTCTGAGATATAGTCTTGGGTGTCCCCAAAAACTTTCCAGCCAAAACAAATAAAATTTAATGAGGATCATAAGCAAGTAACATGAGACTCTATTAAAAACCAAGGTTTCCCAGCAATAATCCACTACAAAATTTTTTCCCTCAAACATGTGTCTCCTTATTTTTTGTGCCCCTATCTGTGGTAAAAGTTTCCACTTAATCAGTTGTGCCATCTTCGAGAACTAGAAATATTCAAGAAAGAAGAATGAGATACCCTTCAAATACACTTTTTTCCATGCAAAATGTGAGGTGGAAATAAGAAGTACTGATTGTATTTCATCTGAATACCATAAAATGATTTGTTCCTCCCCTCCTGTGAAGCACCAACAAGCTGCAATCCCTGGTGGCACAGTAGGGTTGGCACTTGATGAAGTTGAAAAATGAAATGAGTTGCAGATGAATGAAGCTTCCCCAAATATATGTTGTTAAATGATGAACGAGAAGAACGATGATAATTGACGAGAGAAGAAAAGCAGAAAACAAAGAATAATGTAGATGAGTCAATAAAGGATTGACTGAAAGGTAGCAGTCAAGACGAAAGTGAATGTTGGAGAGAAAATGTGTATGATAGAAATAAGTCAATAAGATGGAAATAAATGAAGAAGCTACGTATGTTGAAAGATAAGAAGAAACTAGTAGTAGTAAAGCTACTGACTAAGAAAACGAATAAAGAAGAGTAATAACCAGAAGAGAGAGAAAAAGCGCGATAAAGAAGGCAAAATAAAAAGTAGAACCATCAAGGAAAGACTATAGAAGGAAAAGAAGAGAGAATATAGGTGACGGCTAGTTCCGTCACCTCTCTCCCCCCTCTTCCTTATTCTTAACTTCCCGATAGGAATTTTATAAAGATTGTTTAGCTTATCCCAGATTCAAAATATTCTATCGTCTATGATCCATAAAGAATCTTACTATACATGTGCTCTTACTTTGATTGTAGATTAGAGATCTGCATAATAAGCTTTTTTTTTTTATCTCCTAACTATCGTCGTTTCCTATAGAACAGATAATATATCTTTAATCAATTATATATCTACAGATGACTGTTGTTGATACATACTTTACAATCATCAAAATGAACCATACATGTTGATGATGCTTTTAAGCCAAGTTTTTTTTCTCGTTTTCCAATACGTAAACCTTCTGTATCACGATCAACAATAAATGTTGAAATACCTTTATGTTTCTAAAGAAAAAAAAAACCGAACAATATAATATTTCAAATAAATCTTTATCGTCTTTTTTTCTTTACAGCTTGTGGATTTAAATTTGCCATAACAAGATATACTCCACTAATTTCTGCATTGGATATCCACATTTTTGTTCCATTTAATATATAATAATCACCTTGTTTTTTTGCTGTTGTTTTTAAACTAAATGCATCACTACCAGATGTTGGTTCAGATAAACAAAAACTACCAACCTAAAATAAACAGAAGAACATATCAAAAATTTTCATTATAATTTACTAAAAAAATTTAAAAAAAACAGCACAAGATTTTTAGTTAATCGTGGTAAGAAATGACTTTTTTGTTCTTCTGTGCCATAAATTAAAAAAAGTCGATTGATTAGAGTATTTGATAGATCAATAAATAATCCCACGCTTGGATCAATTTTTGATATTTCTTCAATGGCAAGAGCTACTGAAAAAAATGTTTGACCTGAACCACCATATTCCAATGGAACATCAATAGACATTAACTAGAAATGAAAAAAAAGAAAATAATAAATTCAAATAAATTACCATATTTTTTGCTAAACGAGGCAAATAAGTGGCTTTTTGAGCATCATTAGCAAGTTGAATAAAAAAAGGATTTACAACAGTATTTTGTAAATCAATTAAACCTTAATCAATAAAACTATACTTTAATTAATAATACTAATGAATTAACTCATACCTCCAAAAGCACTGTCTAAATGAACAAAAGAAAAATAAAAAACGTAGTTTTTAAAAACTTATTTAATCTATTGTAAAGATAATGTTTATTTTTTACTTTTTTGATTTTCTAACCTATTTTTGAACCTTCCTCAATTGCCAATATAGATGAAAAAAGATTGAAACCACTGCCTCCGTATTCCGTAGGGATTTCAATGCCCAACCACTACTTTACAGAACGAATGTATCAAATAGAATTGCAAAAAAAAAAACAAAAACAAACAATTACTCACGCCTTGATCAAAAATTGCCTGTATTAATTCAGGTTTAAATCCACCTGCTTCTTCCATTTCACGAACATAAGGTTCAACATGTTCTTTGCCAAATCGAGCAACTATTCAAACGAATTAATATTAATTTAATAAAATAATTAACAAATATAAATAACCTGTTTCTTTAAGCATTCGTTCATCTTCAGAAAAATTATATAAAGATTGATTGATCGCCGTAGAAGTCATATTGCATTGACGAGGAACCCATGATTTAGATCTAATAAAAAATAAAATTTATTTATTAATAATTTTCTAGCTAAAATTTAGAAATAATTTTACTGTATTGTTCGTAATAATTGAGTTATTGAAATGAATCGACGAAGATTATTCATTATCTGAAAATGAAAGTCTTTTTTATTTCATCGTTTATCTGAATGTTGAAAAACCAAACAACAAAAAGAAATAAAATATATGAACATAAGTAACAAAAAAACAAAAAAAAAACAAAGGTTTTAATTTATTTATAACGATCTGGCCTATGTTCGTATGCATTCTTTGCTACTTCCATTAAAATTTCATCACCTAATGATGAATGTGATGCTTCAGAACTTTGATCATCATCAATTTTTATATCTTGTTGATTTAAATCAATTATTGGTTTACTTTCAATATGATTATGTTCAATAGATGATGAAATATTAGGTGATGACCAACGTGTTGTTCTTGGTCGTTTATTATTCTTTATTTGTGATTGATAAAGACGAAGAGAAATTAATAATTGTCGAATTGAATCTAATATTGCATTAAATGAATTGTCAAGTTGACGATCTATTCCATGTGGTGATGCATGATGATATTCATCATTCATTCTTTTCGTAAGACGACGTTCTATTGAGATTATTGTTTGTTCACCATCACGTAATGATCGATAATCAGATAAATTGATAGTTGATCGACAAGATTTTATTTCACCAATAATTGATTTAACCAAATAATAAAATGATGTAAAACGTAAATGATCTAAGACATCAGATAAATAATCAAGTGATTTTAAAATCTAAATAGAAAACAAATCAAGAAATTATTATTATTTTTTTGTTTTCGATTAATATAAACTTACATTTTTAAATAATGAAAAATGATTATCTTTATCTTCTTCTGTTGATTTTCGATATGACGATGATGATGATCGATGAGGTGATGGTGATAATACTCGTGATTGTTTTCGAGAATGAGATCGAGGTGATGAAGACGAGAAGCTTCTTGATGATGGTCGATCAATTGAACGCTTTTTTGGTGGTGTTCGATCAGTTGAATAAGTTGTTGATGATGTTCGATCGATTGGATGGTTCTTTGATGGTGCTCGATCAGTTGAACGATTTGATAGTTGGGTTCGATCAGTTGAATAAGTTGTTGATGATGTTCGATCGATTGGATGGTTCTTTGATGGTGTTCGATCAGTTGAACGATTTGATAGTTGGGTTCGATCAGTTGAATAAGTTGTTGATGATGTTCGATCGATTGGGTGATTCTTTGATGATGTTCGATCAGTTGAACGATTTGATAGTTGAGTTCGATCAGTTGAATAAGTTGTTGATGATGTTTGATCGATTGGATGATTTTTTGATGGTGTTCGATTAATTGAACGATTTGATGGTTGGGTTCGATCAGTCGAATAAGTTGTTGATGGTGTTCGATCAACTGAATGATTTATTGACGGAGTTCGACCAGTTAAGTGACATGTTAAAACAGGTGCACTTTGTCTATTATTGTTTTTATTATTAGTCCATTGATCATGTAAGGTCTAAAGATTAAAATGTGTTTAAAAAAAAATTGGAATATTATAACATTATTACAAAAAATATATATAACCAGACAAATTCAAATAGTCTAGAGATATGTAGTTGCAGTAAATTGTTCACCGAAAACTCACATTGACTACACTGAATTGATGTTCATTGATTTACCTGACATATCCATAGTATATGAGTGTGTCAATACTTCAGTGAACACCGATTCAGTGTAGTAGAGTTAGGAAAGTAAGGACTTTCTTGATTAAGATTACTTCAGGATATGTATTTAATAAGGTTATAGCATTTTATATAAGATCGAGGGCAGAAGAAATCAGCTATTTGCTTCATCTTCGAATGAAGGAAATAGGTACCTGATACCATTTTAGTACAATACATTTTATTTAAAACGACGAAAGTGGATAAGACCGTATTTTTTTTCTGCTCTAAAAATCTTTCATTTTTTCGGTGTTGAAATCAATCCAGTGGCGACACTCGATAACATTAATAAAAGTTTATTTTACAATGCTTCTCGATCAATTTTTCGAGACACATCCATACTCCTCTATGAGATCAATAAAAATTTGGCGAGAAATAAACCATTGCAATGATATTAAGAGTCACAACTGAAATTAATTTCAAGACAAAATTGAAAACATTTTCGGAACGAACAAACAGCTTTATCCTCTCCCACCTTTTAGAATTCTTGATACTCGAGTATTTCGTTCAGATCTACAATGTAGACAGTAGACTCACTATCAGTATTTTCATCGAAACTACACATCTCTAAAATAGTATCATAGCTAATACAAAGTCAATAATTATATGAAACATATTGAGCATCATAATTAAAATGAAATTAGAATTAGAGATATTGAGACTATCACAGATGTTGCTGATATACGATCAAAGTCCGTATATTAGTAAAATCTCGCTATAATATATGAACTACTTTCTTATTACATTTCTGTAGGATTAGATAATAGGATAGTGAAGAAATATAACACAAAATAGATAGAATAAAACGACCTCTCTATGATTAGCAATAGTAGCTATATCATGCTTCACATTTTAATCCCACAAGAATTGTGCTAACACAGTTTTCGTGGTCGATTTTATTTTTTAGCATTACGATCAATTCTACATTGTAACGAATTGTTGTAGATTCTTTCTCGCAACGTGTACGTACATATCTGAAAACCTTTGAATGATTTTTCATCTTAGGAAATTGAAACTCAATCCAATCGGATTATTAATAAGTACTACTATAAATACTAGTAGAATCTATTCAAAATACTAAACGATGGTCCAAAAGCTTCGACCAAATTTTATATTGGTAACAAGCTTAGAATTTTTGTGATATTCATTTTCTCGTAGAGCTTATTGAACTCTATTGAACCATATAAAAATCTCTAGAAAACAACATTTCATTTCAGATGTTACGGGCATATTTTTGCAAAAATTATAAAATTATAAAATGTTTAGTGTCATAATTAATAAAACAATCATAACTTTTCATGATGTAGATGTAATTCGAACTGTTTTCTTTTCAATTTATGGCGTTAATCTTTGTCTACAAAACTGTGTATTACAATTAACCATTTATATATATATATTCATATAGATAACGTTAATTTACACACGAGAGTCGAAATTTTTGGGCGACTTTTTATTATCGATTTTAAAATGAAACTTTTTTTTGAGATTGAAATAATGAGAGACCTATGAAAAATTTCATAATTCATATTCTTACATTAAAATTTTGATAAAATTGATTGAATGAATCAATAATTATTGAATGTTGATCAATATGAGAAATTTTAATTTTATTTAATTCTATTAATACTTTAACTGATCGAGATGATTTTTCAATTTTATCTAATATTTCATTATCAATTTTTTCTTGTTTTTCATCTATTAATTCAATTTGCTGTTTTAATCGATCTAAATTAATCGATGAAAGAACTCGTAATTCACATAATAATTCAAATAATTTAAGAAATATATTTTCATGATTATATTGAGTAACTAAATGACGTAAATAATCAACCAATCCATTTAATGATTTTTCAAATGAATAATTTGAAAATGATGATAATGAGAATGTTCGAAGAGTTTCAGCTATAGGATTGAGACCTACATTTCTGAAAGAAGAAGAAAACTTTTTCATCTAAAAAAAAAAAAAAAAGAAAAGAAATCAATGCTATACTCATTTGTTGATATATGATTGTGTTGTAAATCATCATTATCATCAATTTTAATCATAACCGTTGATGTAGAAGAATCAGCTTCAACAAGAGAAATTCTATTATATTAAAAAAGAAACAAATTAATTTTTAATTAATTAATTATTAAATTTCTTTGTTTTACTTTTTTTGTACTTGAGGTTGATTTTGTATTGATTGTGTTGTTGTTCTTGTATTTGTTCTTGTTTGTTCAGATGATGTTGAATGAGCAGTACGTTCATTTACTGTTTAAAAAAAAATAAACAAAAATCATTATCAAAATAAATATTCCTATTTAACCTGCTGGTGTACATAGATATAATAAAGTAGCATTAAATTTTAAACCATTTTTATTTATATAATCATAAAAATCTTGATATCGTTGAGTATCTAATTTTTTACGTTGAAAATCATATAATGTTGAAACACGATTAGTTTCATCTATAATATAAATTGAAAAATGAAAATAAAAAAAAAGAAAATATATCAAAATTATATTCATTTATATTTACTTAATGAGAAAATATCTCGAAGTTGATCATGAATTTGATCAAAACCCATATCAATATGACTCAATTTACAATCACGAGTACCACCACCATGTGAAAGATGGAGTTTTCTCACTCCTCCATTTTTATGTAATATTAACCGACCACAACGAAATTTTTGAGGCATAATTTATATCTAGAAAAATTAAACAAAAAAAAAAAATGTTGAATACAACAAATCAGAGTGACGGCATTGAAAATTAGGTCATTTTATTTGGAGTCCTTATGTGCCTATAGTGTTTTCTTAAATACATTAAATCAGCATGATTTCGATGTGTAAAGACACATCTCAAAACATCAATATTAACGGTTTTACTAGTATTGTCCATTATATGAAATGAAAGCATGATATCATTTTAATCCATATAATACCATGGTCAGTATGCTGCTAAAATTTACCAGTAGTTGTCGTTAGTTGCCTATAAAATGTTCTTAAGTCATTTATTGATATGCTTTTTTTTCTGTATCCTTAATCTATCTATTAACTCAAGTTACCTTAAAAAAAAACAGAAATATTTTCATGAAATCGTTTTTCAATTGAATATTAGTATAATTTTTATTCAGAGAATCTAATAATTGAATACATTAAATAAATTGAAACATCTAATTTCTAGCCAACTACAACATCAGAATTCAGTCAATATGTTGAAAAGATGATATGATGTATATTCTTACTTATTATATATTTTTTAGAATATTTTTAATAAATTAAATTTTTTCTCATATACATTTTATTTGATGATGAGCAACATCTGTAGTAAAGGTTTAAGTGAAAACAAAAAAGAATTTCATGTGAATCATCAATTCTATCGTCGTATATATATATGTTCGTGGTTAGTTTTGTTTTTCTTTCATATTAGATCAGTCGTGTACATGGAAAAATGTATTCGAGATATCGATGTTTAAATTTTATTCGACATGAATGTTTAATGAAAATATCTATTGATAAATAATATTTTTCATTTTATTATTATTGAATTATTTAATAATTTCAAATATATAGATTTGTTTTTTTTGTTTTTTAGTTAATAAAAAAAAGATAATCATGGATTTTGATGATGGTTTTGATTTTTTTAATAATGATATGAAATGTATGAATTCAATGAATGAATATCAAAAAGATATTTTGGATTTTCCAATTTTTCATTCGACTCCTTCACTTGCTCACTCAAAACAACAGATACGTGCTGTTGATTTTCCTTCAACGAAAAAACATTATGGTATTGTTACTTTTTTTGATCATCAAATGCCTATTATTTATCGGTAAGTCTTTGTTACATACAATTTGATTTTCTAATAATTCATTTTCTTTTATACATAGATTATTTAATGATACTTTTTATATTCCTTATATTCGCTTTTCTTATGTTCTCAATATTTTTGCACATCCTCCACATAAAAATGATTTAGTTGATATTCGAAATTTACCTGTTATTGAAATGACAAATACAGAGAAAACTTATTATGATGAATTATCTTCGTTAAATGATACTTCAGATTGGTCAAATTATCAATTATTAAGTGTTTCAATGCTTGATGGTGTTTTATCTATTGTAAATCTTACAAAAAATTTGAATTTTAAAAATGATCTTCATTCTATCGAACAATGTAAAGAATGGCAAGAAACATTGAATAAAATACGTCAAGAAGCACGTGATCGATGGATATTAGATGAAAAAATAGTATTAACTCGATTAACAGAAAAACAAGATATGGAATCAACATGTATTTTATCGACAAATATAGCTCAACGACGATCATTATTTGAAGAACGTGTAATAAATTAATTTGTTTTTTTTTCTTTTTTCTGAAACACAATCTAACAGGAGTATTAAAACATATGGAGCAGATATTTACATTCCCGACAAACCATGGAAATATCATAGACCGTAGCAGACACCTTACGAGGGAAGTCCTTCAACTAATAAATTAGCTTATGGCTATGGAGATACTGTAAATTTATGGTAGTTTTGTAAATGAATGCTGTAAATGTGTTTTTATGAATGTTTTAGATGCTGTATCTGTTTCTCTCTTAAGATATAAACTATGGTAATAGCATGTCTTTTACATCACTCAGGTAAAGCCAGCAGATTTCATACTCGTATTTCAGGATAGAAGAAAATCAAATGATTTAAAACTTTCACAATAAACTACTCTCACTCAGATCTTTCTCTATGAAAAGTTTCAAATCGCAATTGGAAAATTAGATTTTTTCCTATTGTTCCTGATGGGAAGCTACCGTATTTATGTATAAAACTACTGTAAATGTGCAGTATCTTCGCAGCAATAAGCTGAGGTTACAAACACTTTTTATGATATTCATAGCCAAGGCTCTCGATTGTTTTTGAGAGTGGAGGGGAGGGGGGGCGCTCACATTATTCATAAACTTTCGCAGACAGTCTGTTAACGAAAGCTTTTTAGAAATAGCTACCGAAAATGTCCTAGTTTTTCATGAAAACTGATGACCGAAGGGCGGGCGGTAGCGTGCCACTTTCTGTGTTTCATAGAAAGTCGTGATCGGGCGCAACGGGAGGGGGGGAGCTTTGGAAAGATTCCCCTATCCCCCTTCAGGGATGAGCCAAATCTCGGAAGAAGTTCCGTACACAAAAACAAAATCGGGGCCAAGCGGGGGGGGGGTAGCTTGCGAAGATCTCCCGAACAGCGTCTATTTAAAAATTTTCCAGACCATATTCAAAATTTCGCAGACACGTAACAGCAAAATTTTGGCAGACACTCTGACAAAGTGGGGGGGACTAGCCCACCCCATCCCCCCCCCCCACATCGAGAGCCTTGTTCATAGCTCATTTGGGTCTATATAATACACATAGTCTTGATTCAAAAGCATTTTATCAGTTGGAAAACTTTCTTCATTATCAACATTTCTTCCTTCGTCACAAACCATGATAGATGTTAAGATACAATCAAAGATTATATATGAACTACATACTTTCTTATTACAGTTCTGCAGGACCAAGTACAAGAATGGTGAAAAAATATATCTCAAAATAAATAGAATAAAGCAAATTCCTCTGTAATTCGTAACAGTAGCTCGATCGTGTTTCTCACATTTAAATCCCGTAGAGATTGCACTAACAGTTTTTTTTTTAAAGAGAAATTTAATTTTACTTTTTAGTTAGATCTTTCAATTGTTGATGAAGCAGGTGGTTTTATTCAAATCGATTCATATATTTATCCATTTATTAAAAATCGATTAAATAATGAAATTTATATTAATCTTGATGATATTCGACAAAATTTAATTGTACCATCATCATATATGATTTCTTATAGTGATCGAAATTCACCGATGTATCATACTTATATTGTTGTTATTGAACAAGCTCAATCAAATTATGAATGGAATAGAATTCGTCGTGGTCATAATAATGATTTATCAAAAGTTTTACCATCTGCAAAAAGTTTAGATAGAAATCTATTTGACGAATTCCCATTTCTTTCACTTCAAGTTTTACTTCATCTTTTTTTAAATAAAAATTCAAATTTAAATTTACAATTTGTTCAATTATTTGAAACTTCATCATTAAATGAAATTGAATTAAATTATAAAAATAATCTAGATCGACAATTTATTATGGCAACAAAACGACAAGGTGGAATTGTTTATAATAATATTCCTTGTCTTATTTATTCAAAATTTGATCGGCAAATGATTTGGATTCCAACTGAAACGAAAACAAAACGAATAATGAGTAATGATGAACGACTTTATCTTAATATGATTCTTCTTTATCATGGATTTTGGAAAAATCTTTTAACAAAAAAGAAACAATGGTATTTAAAAGAATTTAATAATAACGATAAAGAAAATACAAATGTTAAAATATTATTTGCTACTGGATGATCATAATGAAATCAAAACTGATTAAAAATTTGTAAATACATAGTCTTATGTGTGTTGTTTGTTGATTTAAATATTTATATTTTCTAGTTATGAAACGATAATAATGATTGTATACCGAAAAAAAGTTTAAATTTATTATAGGAAATTTGAATAAATATATTATGAAAATAGCATTGATAAGCAAGTTTCTTTTTTCCGTTGAATGAAAAAGATCAGAAGATTAATAATTGAATTAAGATTGCATCATGATCAAGTCAGATCTACACAAAATCGGCATGTTCGAATTTCTGACTTGAAAAATTTATTTAAGAAAAGTAACTGTGCTCATATGAATCAAAAGATAATGAATTTTCTCATACGTCAATGTTATATTTATTTCTTCAAATAATACATACGGCTTTTCGCACACTCATGTGTGAAGTTAATGTGAACAAAAAAATAACAAAACTATCCGTTAATATTGTTTATATTTTATCTCAGAACTATTCTTTTTTTTTTAGTTGAAATCATTATGTCGTTAAGGATCTTAATCGGTCTTGTCATTCAAGATAATCTACTACATTTACAACCATTTATGTTGATTTATAGGCTTTTTGATTTTGTTTTTCAGAGAGTGAGTTAGTAACAAAATGACTGGTAATGTAGAACATTTACAGAATGAAAAGGTGTTTTACAAGAGTAATATTTTCAGTTATAAAGATGTCAATAATTTACTTTGGATCTTTTTTCTTCATATCATATATTTTGTTTCATGTGCTTAAGTATTCGATTAGATGCAAACAATCTTATCTTTGTTAAATATTGATATACTTCATGTAACCAACTGGTATTTTTTACTTCTTTCACATTTATACGATACTAAGATGTTTTGATCATGCAAGTTGATTATGATTAATTGACTTCCACTTATTTCCATTTTACATATTCAAATTCATATGACTTATATAACTTCAATTGTCTACTTTTTTCCTAGATAAAGTATTGAATTAATTTGAAAGAAACAGTTGTGAATCATTCGCTGAGATCCTATGTCCTCAAACAAGTCCTCCGGTCTTGGAAATCGGCTCATTGAGCAAGTAAGATGAAAACATTATTCTAATATTCTTGATTAATTGAATATATCTCTGATTCATTCTATTGCAGTCTCCACTTAGTGAAGAAATATCAACCGGCAACAATGTATCTGTAAGATTCTTTATCGATTTACACAAAACTTATGAGATTAAATAGAATGGATTATTTCACTCATTCAAATACAGAAAGTGATAACGATTGATAAAAGAAAATAGAACTCATTTTCAGTTAAAGTATTATTTCAAACTAGAGAAGATGACTACTGTTTTTCATTCAAAAAAGAAATTGATGCATTGTAGAGCGTTTTCTGTTCTTGAAGATGATTTTCAACATGACACGAAGGAAATCGAATTATCTGTTTTACTATGAATCTTGGTTTGAAAGGAGCTCCTGAAATCGAATTCTTCTATCCATAAAAATTTTCAGTCACTTTTTTTCACGCAATTTTCAAAACATCAAATAATTGTTCTTTTATCAAACATGTCAACTTCTTCAATATGAAGTTTCAACGTCTACATTATCAATGCAAACATGTTGTGAATATGATTGAAAAAGAGCACAATTATTCATAAATTCATAAAAATCATGCAGACAGAATGATATATATATATCATTTTGTAGAATATTCAGCGTACAAGATTTTTTTTGAGGATGTAATTCACCTTCAGTGATGTTTGTAAACAAAAACAAAAAGATGAAAGGCAAGAACTACTCAAGAGCGAACCTCTTTCGGTACTTTTAAATCTGAACGAAATAGTTCTATTTATTGCACAAAGTTTAGCAGCAGTGATGAACGACTCGTCAAGAAATCAATAATTTTCTTGTTACTTCGAATAAATATTATTGAGCCAAAGAAATTTTTGTTTATATAATTAGTATGATCGAACAAATTTCACTCATGGCATCATGAATAATGGCGCATCAAACATACGACCTACATTAGAGACAAACAATCGAGTGTCTTCGTCCAATCCGACAGTTTCGAAGACAATGGGTAACATTTGCTCTCGTTGTGAAAAAACTGTCTACTTTGCCGAAGAAGTCAAAGCTGCTGGACAGGTGAAGTTTTCAAAAATTCTATTTCAATTTTTAAATTCGCACATATTATTTAGACGTTTCACAAACAATGCTACAAATGTGTGAACTGTAAAAAGAGTATCAACGGTGCAAATTACTCTGAACATGACGGTTATCTTTATGATAATAGTAAGATATAAAATCTTTTCATTTCTTATTGTAATTTAATTCTATTACTTTAGATTGTTATAAACGTTTATTCGGTCCGAAAGGTGTCGGCTATGGGATAGGTGCAGGTACTCTATCGACAGGCACTTGATTCGAACATCAACTCTACCATATTCTTCGTTGTACTATAATTTTATAATGATTATCAGCTTTTCATTTCTTTCTTCTTATCAATAATCAACTTTTTAATCATTTGTCATTTGATAGTTTTTGCTTTTGTCTCGATTACATTAAGCTTTGCCTCTGCCATCCGTGATTCATAATTCTCTGATCATTGCTTTGTTATAGAGAAATTCATACGTCGATCTAACTGAAGATTTAGTTCTTTGTCTAAACACAGTAAAACTATTCTAATGATTGGCAAAATTCATTCGAATGATTTTATTAAATAATATAATTTGAATAATTTCAAGTTGTGTAATCTATATGATCAGTGAGAAATCATTTGATTGCAGTTCACGTAAGCATCTTACCTGACTGACAATTACATTCGACGAAACGTTCGACTTCATTTTGTTACATGATTGCTAGTATCAATGCACCAGCTCAGTTGGATTGATATCTTATTCTTAGTTATCGATATTAGACTTAGGTCATACAACATATAGTTTAATTTTTGCATATTTGAAATTGTTCTTCATCCAAGATGTGACTGAAATAGAGTCAAATCGATTCTGAGATAACAGATATAAATCAGAGTCATGAGCAATCGCTCTTCTAAGTTAATCATCGAGTCAAGGATGTGAGTGTAGATATGAGGATTTGGATGTAGCTGTGATTGTAGGCATGAGTGTTTGTATCTGAGGTAGAATTTGATATGAGGGTGCAAGCGTTGGTGTGAGGTGTGGCTTTTCTCTTCTTTCATACCTACACCTCTGTAACGCATGATCGAAATCAATCGTGCAAACACCGAATGGATCAAAGAAACGTGTAATTTTATCGGAAGTTCTTACACTGTTCTTTTGACTCGCTTGATAATAGTTCAGTTTTGAAATTATCATTCATATTGAACGATAAATTGATTAGTTTTTTTTCTTAAAGTAGCCAATTAAGAAAAACTAATTTCAAATGAAGATGTGTTTCATGCCATGATAAGACAAATATTCGTAAATATGGCGCATAACATCTTCTTGTGCTTACATTTTTCTGTGTTAGATAAATTATCGATATTAATATAAGGGCACATACAACGTTTGCTTTTATCGTCAGAAAAAAAACAAAGTATTTTTCAAGGTAATGAATGCTTTGTTTATCCATTGTATCTTGCTGTTTGTAACAACAATTTACCGTGTATATACAAGTCTCCATAATTCATAGCTTTCGTTCAAACATATCCATAGAAAACAAATATCTCTATGGTAGAAGAGTTGTCTCAGTAAGTGTAGATCTGCATGTGTGTACAAAGTGTGTAAATATTAATGGGTACAGTCAAACTATTTGGGAAGCGAATCTTGACAAATTTCGCAAGCATAATCTTGAAGCAGATGTGGAAATACATTCATATCATATGAGCATGAATGGGTATGAGTGGGTTGTAGATTACAAGAAGGCTCAAAATATATAAGCACGCCTACACTTTATACCCACAGCCTCAAGATAGCTACAACAGTTATTTATCTGATTGTTATTTAAATACCAAATAAAGATAGCTATACGCACATGCTGTCAAAATGAACTTCTTATTTAATCAATAAAATAACTTCAAACAAGTTATATATATATATATCTATTTATTTTTCGTCATAAAAAATTCCTATGTTAATACAATCAACTTTTGAAACAATCGAAAAGTGCGAATCGAACATTGTTGAATGACATATAAATCTTTATTGATAAATCATTATTTTGGATAGATATTCGCATTTGAAAGAATAATCATTTCTATATTACTATTTTCATTAATTAACATTGAATTTGTTGTACCAGGCGTTGTACCACCATGACCAAGAAATCAACGGCTATCATTTAAAGTTTGCCAATTTCGAGCGATGCTACATTTTAATAATGGAAATGATGATTCATTGTTATTTGTAGTTATATTTTGATAAGGAATTACACTGTTCACAACTGTTCACATTTCAACAATAGATTCAGGACGAAGATGTGACGATCTATTATTCATAAATATGCGAAAATATAATGAAAGTGGATAAGCCGACATTTGTAAAAGATCACCAGGATAGATAGTAATGCTATAGAATGGAATATAAAGCCAATTAGAAATATCAGTGTATAGCATTATTCTTAAAAATTATTGTACTATCGGAATTTTAAAAGAAGCCACCTGGAAAAAAAGCTTATAACTTTCGAACGAAAAGTCATAGCGACCTGCGGTTTTCAGCAATCAATAGAAGATTATAGGTGGCACATTTTTATATAAAAATCAAGGTTTAAATAATCAGTGATTGTGGAATCACTGAAAGAGTAGGCTCGTTATTTGGTGAAATCTCAGCAGAACAAGCTGAAACTTTCAGCATATATAGTCCCACTGTACCCCAATCTTCGCTGAAAACATCATCGATAAATCTTGTAATGACGAGAAATGGTGAGCCAATCATCATCTGGCCTTACATAAGACTCTCATTCACTCAAAATATTAGGAAATGGCCTCAACTTTTGGCTGAATAAATACCATAATCTTGACTTCATATCTATGCAATTATATCATAGTTTGATTTAAATGAACGAGAAGAGACGGTGAAAACATTACTAAATTCTGCATTTCTCTTAAGAAAGTTGAAAAGATTTGTTTTAAAATACTTACTGTATGAAAATCATTTCTTCGTCGAATTTTGGCTATTTCTGTACATTTTTACGATCAAAGTGCGATGCTATTGCATAGATATAAAGTCTAGATTATGGTATTTATTCAGCCAAAAGTTGAGGCCATTTCCTAATATTTTGAGTGAATGAGAGTCTTATGTAAGGTCAGATGATGATTGGCTCACCATTCCTCGTCATTACAAGATTTATTGATGATATTTTCAGCGAAGATTGGGGTGCAGTATAGGGCTATATATGCTGAAAGTTTCATCTTGTTCTGCTGAGATTTCACCAAATAATGAGCCTACTCTTTCAGTGATTCCACAATCACCGATTATTTAAACCTTGATTTTTATGTAAAAATGTGCCACCTATAATCTTCTATCGATTGCTGAAAACCGCAGATCGCTATGACTTTTCGTTCGAAAGTTATAAGCTTTTTTTTCCAGATGCCTTCTTTTAAAATTCCGATGGTAGTTAAAGACAATTATATTTTTACCTGTGACATTTAATTGTGATATCGATCGATTCCATTCGTGTAGTTGCTATGAATTGAATGTATAATGTTTGACAAAATTTGTTCGATTTTCAATATCGGAGGGACAAAATTCGCTTCCTTTACATTGGTACCTAAGGGCTTCAAGAGTTTATCTCTGATATATTATTCATAAGACATTTTTGCTACTCATTCAACGACCAATGCAGTAAAAGCATCGTCCACATTTGAATAGAATATGACAGTACCTGATGGATATGGCAAACAATCGGAAGTTTTATGACTCTCAAACAAGGAAAACATGCTTCTGCTAACATTGTCTCTGTTAATACTTTATTACCAGCTTGAAGGAAGGTAGCTTCTACTTCGTCATTTGGTCCAATAGGTGCTGAATGTGAAAGTAATTGACGTAATGTAATCGAATGTAATGGATAAAGTAGATGTGATGCATGTGGATCTGATGATAATAAACATTGATTTATGTCTATATCAAGATGAACAACATTGAATTCTACACATTATATAACAGCAATTGCAATGAATATTTTGGAAATAGATGCTAAAAGGAAAATAGTTCTATCTTCGTTCATCAATTGTGCTGGTAAAAGAGATTGATAACCAAATGCTTCATGATAAAGAATATCAATAGTATTGACTACTATTATTATAGAACCTGAAACATGAGCATTACGAAGAGATTTCTCGATAAATGATAAGGTTGGACATTCTTTACTGTTCACTGTAGTAATGTAAGTAAATATTAATGATACTAACAGCAAGTGACATAAGTAAAGTTACTGCCAGATTCGAGTTTTTTTCTGTCAGGATTCGCCTCTGTGTCTGAACTGACTCTCGTTCAGATTGAGTTAGGTGCAGAATTTGATTCTGAATCGAATGATGATATTTTCAGACCAGGTTTCCCATAAAAAATGGCACTTTCCTCAAAATACTGATTTTTCCAGATTTTTTCGCAAAGTATTCGGCGTTCGGATTCGCTGTACTATCTGAGTTGAGTCTAAAAGTGGTTGAGTTGGGTGCATAATTAAATTCTGCGTCCAATGATACTGTTTTCGATTAGGGTCATCGACCAAAAACTTTTCATCCTCACTGTAGCATTTGCCCTTCTATGGGACCCTGCCTTCATCCTCATCGAAATTTCTTTCTCGATGACCATAGTCGAAAACAGTATCATTCGACGCAGAATTTAATTCTGCATCCAACTCAACCGCTTTTAGACTCAACTCAGATAGTACAGCGAATCCGCACCCGGAATACTTTGCGAAAAAATCTGAAAAGATCAGTGTTTTGGGAAAAGTGCCATTTTTTTATGGGAAACCTGGTCTGAATATATCACCATTCGATTCAGAATCGAATTCTGCACCTAATTCAACCTGAACGAGAGTTAACTCAGATACAATGGCGAATCCGGACAGAAAAAACGTGAATCTACTGCTAACTTTACCTACGTGATGTAGATTGTGATTATACTGCGATTTGACTAATCATGATGTTCAACAGTACCAAGAAGTCGCACTTTATGAGAAAGACTATGTGGTATACAAAACCGTGAAACATCATAATTTTGATTCAAATTTTTTTTCATGCGAAGTACTGATGAAAAGGCATCATTCAATGGAAAGAAAAATTTTTGAATGATTTTATCAATCGGTTGGTATCACATTTTACATTGATTGTTCACATTTATAGTCAGATTTTATAACAAAAATTATTATGAACATGATTCCTTGTCATGAATATGAAGAGAGCGACAATACAAAGAACGATTGTAATTTTCATATATCAAATGAGAAATTAAAACTTATGTTTCCTTCTAATTTATTTTTAAATAGAGTACAGTAAATAGTGATAGTAATGCTGATATTTCAAGAGTCTGAAAAGTTTTTGTAAATTAAGCAGTCGGGCGACATTCTTCTGCCTTAACACAACGACTTGTTGGTGTATCATTTTCACGTACAAAGCCTTCCTGACAGAAACAACCACTGACACATTGAAGTGTGCACAGTTTATCAGGATTCAAATTGATAACATCTTCACAGGTAGTGGGACATGCAGTACCACACGTTTCGTATATTTCATTAGGTTCCAAACATTTTCTTCCTTGATCAACTAAAAATAAAAGATAAAATCTTATCTACCATTTGTCGTTTTTTTTTAGGCAGGTCTAATATACCTTGAGCCTGTATAGTCAGTGTAAAAACCAAGACGAAAATCGCAACAATGATAGTATCACGGAAGAATCGAACCATATTTGAAAATGAAATGATAGTCGATTTAGAGAGATGCTTGTAAATGTACTTTAATATTATAACGAATGACTATATATACTGGAATTTACAAGTTGTATGTTATCGAGTCGAAGATTAAAACGGACAACAAAAAATGATTAGAGGTTGCTTTTTTTGGCAGTGTAATATTGACATCACCTAGAAAAAAACTATTGATGATATCTGATACAACAAACCTATTGAAATATGAGAGTACACAAAGCAAATAATATATTCGTATTCATTATCATAGGATTTACTTATCTAAGACATACTACTAATAGAGGCTTAAATCAAACGATTATGTGATTAACTTTATATTTGAAGTATTTTCGTAGATAAATTTCATTTTATTTGATTGGTTGTATTAATGTTTAAGGTACGGATAAGAAACGTAATTATTAAAGTTTATGATGAAAAGATAATTTCTCTTTGAAATGTTTCAGTACCTTTTAATATTCATAGAATGAATGATATTTTTAAGGAATATGAAAAGTATTCATTAACTTTTTAAAACTATAATTTAATATTTCTCCAATAAAGTTGACACTTCATGATTGGTATATGATGTACGAATTTTTGCGTTCTATAACGAAGAAAGATGTTAGAATGGAAGATGAAAAGAAATTTTGAAACTGTACTAAGAAAAATACCTATGATAAACTATTATTTATACGAAACTATGTATAAAAGAAATACCAAGAGAATATTGCCACTTGAAGAATTAATTATTATACTGTTATTAGACTCTGTATCAAGTTAGTAACCTATTAGTGAAAGATGACTCATCACGTTTGAAATGCTGAAA
>CAJNOL010001679.1:0-18817 GCA_905250125.1 Rotaria sordida
TTTTTTTTTTCAGCACCAAGTGAGTTTTCAGTGGAGCTTTTTTGAGGACTTAGCAGCCATGGCTGACTGAAAGACTCAATAGGCTTTATTTTCTTTATTGATTCCTAATATTTTATTTAGCCGATGTATGTATATCGGATAGTCCAAGTTAAAAGATGGTATCAGTATTTCGTCAATGTTTTTTCAATTTTGAGCTCACCAAAGTCGAAACAACTTTTTTAAGAAGTTCTTTAGTTCTCATTGAGAATCATTAAAACAGTTGACATTAGATACAAGTGGACAGATCAAAATGAAGTTATTTTAAAGCTGCAGAATGTTGAAATTTCTAAACGTTTTGCCTCAAAAGATTTCGACTGTTTCTGTAGTTCTACAAATTGAAGACGTCCTGGCACAAGTTGTTTGATTAATCAGAACCTGTTCTTTTTTCGTGAAGAAGAGTAAAGTCAGTGCCAACGAAGCTTCATTTTATCTCATGAAGAAATTTTTTCAAATGTAGTAATAAACAAAAGGAGAAGGAGAATAAAAGGTCAAATTGGCCAACTTCATTGTATCATATGTCAATGGAAAGAGTATGTTAAGACTATTATTTTGGTACTAATCTCATGAGATTCTGATTGAATTTTGAAACCTAAAAGTTAGCAATAAAGCAATGCATTTTACATCATTATTCGAATAATCCCATCGTATCATTGTGGATTCGATTTGAGAATAAATAGATAAGAGAAAATACTAGTGAAATTATGAATTTGACAGATTTTTGATGAGGCTTCAATGCCATATAGAAATCACCAATTGATTGTTTAATTTAACGAGATATAGGTCCGGTGTACTGGTAAATACTGTTAGCATACTTACTATATTTATTATCCACATTTATTTTTCAACAAATATTTTATTTTAAAAATTGAAGTGACCAAAACTGTGGTATTGCTTATTTAATAGCTCTTTTGAAAGCTACAAAGTCCTTTATTTTCCAAAGTTAAAAAAAATCTGGTCACTTAAAAAATTGCTAAGCATTCTATTCTTTCAGCATAGTTTTGTGTCTTTTTAATCAATATTTAGAAGATTTCGATTCGAAAAGTCAAATTTGAGCCAAAACAAAGGTGATATTCAGAATCAGCATAAAATTTTAAGTTGGTCTATATATAATTTAAAGAATTTCTAAAACTTTTTTCTCGTCGAAAAATTACTCTTGATTCCGTCTCAGCAATCAAATGAAAAATAAATTGCATTCAAATACCATTTGAACAGTACAAATAAATTACAAAAGTTGTTAAAAGTTATTAGATAGCAAAATAGGAGATGTCTAGAAAAAGAAACAAAGCTTTCATTGAGTTCATTTTTCGTTTGATTGTTAAGGGAAGCGGGAGTAAATTTTTCGACCAGAAAAAAGTTTTAGAAATTCTTTAAATTATACATAGACCAACTCAGAATTTTATGCTGATTCTAAATATCACCTTCATTTTGACTCAAATTGGACTTTTCGAATTGAAATATTTTAAATATTGATTAAGAAGACACAAAACTATGCTGAGAGAATAGAATGCTTAGCAATTTTTTAAATGGTCAAATGTTTGTTGACTCTGGAGCATATATATGATTTTTTAGCTTTCAAAAAGGCTATCAAATCAGCAATACATCAGTTTTAGTCACTTCAATTTTTAAAATAAAACATTTGTCGAAAAATAAATGTGGATGAAGAATATAGTAAGTATGCTAACAGTATCTACCAGTACACTGGACCTATATCTCGTTAAATTAAACAATCAATTGGTGATTTCTATATGGCATTGAAGCCTCATCAAAAATTTGTCAAATTCATAATTTCAGTTAGTATTTTCTCTTATCTATTTATTCTTAAATCGCATCCACAATGATAGAATGGATTATTAGAATAGTGACGGAAAATGCATTGCATTGTTGCTAATTTTTAGGTTCCAAAATGCAATCAAAATTTCATGAAACTAGTACCAAACTAATAGCCTCAATATATTCTTCCATTGACACATGATACAATGAAGTTGGCCAATTTGACCTCTTATCCGCCTCCTCCTTTTATTTATTTTTACATTTTATTATGAAAAAAAATAGCATAATCAGTCTCAAGTTTACTGTAATGTGTGATTAGCGTCTTGGCAAATTAAAAGCGAATATTGGTGTAAACGATTCATTTTTATTTTGATGTATGAAAATTTTCTTCATGGTCTCTAAACTTTTTCAAAAACACGATTTTTAGAAAATTCAGAAAAATAGGCCCTATTTTTATCCTATAATAAATTTTGTGATACGAAACAAATTGGATTGAGGCTGAACGATAGAGACTTTCAACTCTACAAAATAGCTTCTATGCTTTTTTAGCGCTTCGCACTACATGCTAACAAACAAAACCTACAAATTTGTTCTCTTTGTAAGAAAGTTGGCTATGTTGGAGCCTTGGAATATTATTTTGGTTCAATTATTCAGAATTGCAATTCGACATAAACAATTCTAAAATTTTCTTGAAGAAAATTGAATGGAAATATTTTAAAAATACTTCGAATTTTAAATGATGAAAACTGAAAGATATATTAACGAGATACTAGCATAAACATTCTATTTAGATCGTTTGATAGTAATGAGACATCATGAATGAGCTATATGAATCAAACTAAAGAGTTTCTTGGTCTATTTGTAGTATTTGATGACGAAAAGAAACAATAAGCAAGCCTACTCTCTCCTTAATGTGATTGGTCTGTTAAATATCAACATCATCAGTCATAAACAAAAGAGAGTACCCATTTATTACACTATTATTTACGGAATGTATGACCAGCATTAATAAGCATTCTGGGTAGCGATGACATCATAACTTTACTTTAAACTTAAACTACTTTATTAAAGTATTCTTAGAGTTAAAACACCGTTTTTCTTCCAACTCTGCATGCGATTTTTCACTCATGAAAGAAATACAGTGAAGAATTTCTGGAGTTATGCATCATAATTTCTATGAAATTTCAGTAGAAAGTACTATTGTGTCTTCGTTTTCATTCAAAATGACTTATCTAGCATTTATCATTGTCTTATATTACAATCTTCTTTTATTCTTTTAATCAGTCATGTCTGAACCCTGTATCAATGAACGAATATATGTGACAGATACATAATTAGATCAAACATAGAGAAAAAAATGCATGCGAATTTTGTTACTAACTCAATATACATTCAATTCTATTGACTTTCACACAAACTAAAGAAATTTCACTCATGCATACCACACTCACAATGTACACATAATTCTAGGTGGTTTTCAGGGTTTCATTATGATCATGATTCTCACAAAAGTATTCCACAATAACTTTTCGAAGATTTGTCAATGACTCGATTGCCCTCGCCCTGGTTACATCACAGGATGTACATCACGTCTTCTTTTGGAAAGCATATTAGTAGTCAATAGAGGCTTTGAAGACTCCATCAAATTCATAAAAAGCCTTGCATTACAGTACTGAATAAAAGTAGCTATCGGGCTCTTGAAATACCATAGCCTCCTATCGTTTTCAGTTGATATTTTGAGCACATGTTGAGATCAGTGCATCATGATCGGAAGCACTATGCTGCCTTCAATCCATTCATATTCACTAGAGTTATCATTTCAACACTATCATTATCTTATGATGGTCTTATCTCGATCATTTTGCGACATTTTTTTCGCACCATATCTCATTCGAAAGTCCTATGACATAGATATCTTCATTTAGAATTTGTTAAGAACTCAGTTCAAAATACTAAAGGCCTGATCATTGTATTGAAAGCTGTCATCAAGTACTAGTAAGTCATGATTTTGAGTCTAATATCGATAACTCAAGTTGGTCTCGACCCATTCAGTTGATAATTTAAGTAATACATTCTCATAGATCTAAAAGTTTCGGATGAAATTTTCAGAACTATAGCTTAACATAGAAACATGACAGATCTATTGGAAAAGTTCACCATGAGACAGATTGTCAAATAATCGAATTGTGGTATTATGTAAAGAGCTTTGAGCCCAAGAAACTAGATATATGTTGGGCTGTAGTTAGAGCTAGAAAAAACAGGACTAAATCATTCGAACGCGAAACAGAAAACAAACATTTTCTTAGATGACATTTTTGTTTCGCTTGTTCAGTAGATGACAAACGGTAAATGTAATTACAAAGTACTTTTTCATTACGAAGAATTTGACTGCAAAGCCATTTTGTTGATCTCATAAAATTTTTGCTTTATCGATTACCTGTGTGTTTACGTCATCTAGACTGTTCTCATTCAAAAAGACTATTTCCTTATAACTAACTATAAAATAACTTTTATAGGAGAACTTCGTGTATATAGACGCGCTGTTTATCGTTTGTCGAACAAACAGAACTCAAATGCCATCTAAAAGAACGTTTATTTGTCGTTTTGCATTCAAGTGATTGATTTTGGCTTCTTATCTATCACTGTAGCTCAATATACATCTAGTTTTCTTGGATCCGACCCTTGCCATATAATACCACAATTTCATCAGTTGATAAGCTCTACTGTGGTGAACTTTTTCCGATGCCTCTATCACGTCTGTAAGTGAAGCTACAGTTTTGAGAATTTCATCAGAAACTGTTGGCCCTATGACAACGCAATACTAAAACTTTCAAATGAATTGATAGGGACCAGCTTGAGTTATGGATACTAGGCTCGTAATCAGGGTTTACCAGTACTTTATGGAAATTTTCAATGCGATGATCAAATTTCCGCTATGTAGAACTGATTTCTTAACTAATTCCAGCTGAAGACAGTCGTCTTGATGGGCTTTTGAATCAACGACTGCATGAAACAAAATGTCCAAAAATTACCAAGCTATGATCTTCGCAAGAGGATGATAGTGTTGAACTGATAGGTCTAGAGAGTTTCAATAGATTGAAGGCAGGATGGTGCTCCCGATAAGAGTGCACTGAGACCAATGTGTACTTAAAATATTAGCTCAAAATGATGAGAAATCAATGACATCCCAAAAAACCGGTAGCTACTTTTATCGAAGACTGTCATTGGACAATTTTAACTTTCTTTAATGATCATCAGCGGTCTATACTGACAAAATCGAATTACTGATAGTGCATATTTAAAAGGTTGATGGATTGTGGAAGTATCAATGCGCACATCAGGCTATTCAAATTCGTCGCAAACTAGGAACCGAACTCATCGTTGACCAGCCTGAAAAAGTATCCATCTATCAAGAGTTGTATCATAAATAGATATCGGCCAATAAGTGCAACATGTTTCAAAGAACAGAATGCAAGTCAATCTTACATCCTTGCTCAACAAAATGAGTGAAACAATTTTGGATCATAACCTCCAGAATTGAAAATTTCATATTTATGGGAACATTCATATTATTCAGTAGCTTCTCTAGGAAAATCAACTCATCTGAAGACTCCATCTATGGGTGATCATCGAGTACACTGTTATGAACGGCTCATTGCCATCAGTATCAAGGGATGATATAAGAGATATCACTGTAGGCAATATATTCTTCCAAAAAAATGAATCAAATAATACTTTGATTCTCTCTTATATGTTAGAAACTTTTAAAGTCATTTGTGCAGTTTCATATATCAAGGAAGAACCTCGGGAGTAGATGAAGCTGTTCCGATCTTTTTGACTACCAGTGTCTGTACTGTTCAGAACAGATCAGACCGAACCAGTCGGTGTATTGGTCCGACCAGTCTGAGCGGTAAAGACTACTCTGACTGATCGAGCTATATATTGAAACTTTATGTTGTAACGAACTTACATCAATGACTAATCTGAATCATGAATCTCTGACATCAGAGCAATTCTTTGAAAATGTTTAAAATACGACTTTCTAATCATCAATAACAGCACAATAACATAAAACAAGGATGCATTGAATTGGATCTTATCACTCAGTTCATTAGCTCTTTTCATATTTGAATGTCAACCAAGGATATGATTTCGTTGTCGATAAAAATGATTTAATTATGGGAGTCTTCTGACTCATTTCTGAGATTAGTTACTGTTAAAAGAACGCATTTGACTGTAATCGAATGGATATTATTTGGAAAATATTATCTTTTCTAGTTCAATGATCAACCTATTTCTCTAGCATGACTGTTTAATTTAAAATTCATTACATAAATTAGAAATACAACCGGTCTGCTGTTTTGACTATTGGTAACGATAAAGATTGATCTTCCAGTAAAAACGAATCTGGCCTGTGAATATCGACCTGACCAATAAATGCCGTTCTACAGGCAGACCGACCAATCTAAAATCTGCACTGAAACGGTTCCATCTCTGATCTCAAGCATGATTTTCACAAAGCAACTATATTCCGGCATATAACGAAAAAGTACTGTCCGAGGGGTGGCGGCATGCTCGCCAATAAGACATTCGCCAATGGCGAAAGTCCTGGGGGTATATTGGCGAAAGTACAGTGGGCTTTCGCCAATTGGCTAAGTTCCAAGAAATGTATTGGCGAGAGTATAGTAGACTTTCGCCAATTGGCTAAGTTCCAAGAAATGTATTGGCGAGAGTACAGTGGACTTTCGCCAATTGGCGACAGTCCAGGGGTATATTGGCGAAACTACACCGAATGTATTGGCGAAATTACGGACAACTTTCGTCAATTGGCGAAACTCCACCAAATGTATTGGCGAAAGTACAATGGACTTTCTCCAATGGCGAAAGTCTTATTGGCGAAATTCCGGAACCACTGTCCGAGCGTAATACGCATTACAATCTGTTGAGCTTATACAATAGCAACGACGTCTCATCAAACTAGAGTATGCTCACTAAAAACAATTATAAATTAGTGGTGCGAGTATTGGCCCCAAAATTGCTTTTGGGACCATTGTAGTTGTATCGCATTGCCACTTAGATCTCTATCATACCAAATATGGCAAATTGAAAACTCGTCAATGTTGCCCACACTGTGAGAGATACAGCCACAGATTAGAGCTGTTCTTTTTTTTTATTTCTAAGATTCTCTTACTAAGGTCGCTAACAGCATCATTGAATAATTAGGAATATACACTGTTTCTCTTTCTGACATCGACCACCATGTTTCACTTAATCATATATATTTTCAATTTTTCTTCTACCATTGGTAGAGAACTTTCGATTGATGTAGAAACTGACTTAGCCCGTATGATGATCTACCGGTCCATGTTCATTTTATCATATTATCAAATTTGGTTTGTTTTAGAGCGAGTACAGCGCTTACAAGTGACATAAAATGAAGTTTCTAACTGCTTGTAACAGTTTGTTATGATCGAATAATACGTAGGACAATCTTAGGAGTTAAGTTACTTGGAGGATTGTAAATTCTCCGAAGATTTCCCGATCTGTGTTTTTACACTGACATTCTTATGTTAACGTGCGAGTCAGAGTAAATGAACCCTCGTTATTTCTTCTATATTATTGGCATCGGTGATGGCACACTCCGGCGCTAAATGGAAATTAGAGTGTCCTTTCTAGTCTAATAGACCTAGAACATCTTGCTCGGATAGCAGAAGATGTGCAGTTCGAATCCTAACAAGGGCACTCTTTTCTGCATTCTGTCCGTTTATATATTCCCTTAAACTGCAACTTATTATAACTCATATGATGCCCTAATGTATATATTAGCTTTCATTGTTTCGGACTGGATTTTTTTCAAAACATTCAGTATTGAATTCTCTGCAAAACCCTACAGAAATAGTCAACACGGATATAAAAGCAAAAACTTATCATAGTAATACTACACGAGTCTACCAATAATAACTTTTAAAGTGTTTCTATTAGTACTCTTTGTAATGTAGTAAGAAAAATTGTATGTCAAATAAAATAGCAGCCGAACATTTATTTTTTTGAAAGAACTAGTCCTTGTCACACATGCTTTACCTTACTATTCGTATAAAACTATTCGAAATAACATTACTTCGGAACTTGGCTTGCCTTATATAGTACGTTGAGTAGCCTTTGCATAAATCAAAATCTTATGCTAGGAAAAAATACTTCAACAAGCTGCTCATATTTCTCCAAAATTCGTAAAAGTACAGTGAAAAACATAGATATTTTCGAAAATTCACGAAAACTAATATTTATTTAACTCTAGGCTTTTGGTGGAAGAGTCCTTATGCATAAATACAGGATACAGCTTTCAGGCCTCAATAGAAATATTTGTTTAATTTGCCTCTATGATTTGAAACTAGAGCATGCACGTATAAGTGAGCTCGATCAACGCGTGAAAATTGTTGCCATTCTATGTTCGCAGCATTTCTATCCCAATTTCATTGCTTTTTTGTCTATAACCTTTATTCTTCTATGGCTTTGAAGAGTATTCAATGCTGAACTTTTTGGGAAATTTTTGTTTGACATAGAGGTCTGTGGAATAAACTTTTGTCGTGTCTCGAATTCCATTTGTTCCGTCCAGAAAATTTTTCGAAATGTGCCGGTTCCGAATATCTCGTGTAAACAGTTTTCGGAACAATCCTGATTGCCCCACGGACGGGACAAACAGGATTTTTCAGGATTCGGAACTGTCCTGCAGGACTCTAATTCGACACCATAAATATCAAAACAGATATCAAGCAAAAAGCTAGGCGATCATTCAGTTTGGGGCAGAGTTATTTTCTAGCGTTATGAGCGCACTGTCAAACCATAGGAAACTTAAACTGATTTGTATGTATGATTATTCACCTTGACTAAAAAGTACTAAGCGCAATGTTCGCGCTAGATCAATTTCAAGAAAAGGTCCTTACTTAAGATCTGCATGCCTGTTTTCTTTTCTTGAAGAGTCGTTTATGACTTTTATGTTCATCATATCATTTCGAACAACATACGAACGAAATGACTTCATTGTCCCACTTCTTCACAGTGATTTGAAAATATCCTAGATAATTCTAACTACAGATACATTTTAGAAGAATACGATTTATTCAAGATTTATCAACTCGAGTTTTGTCGACCATGTGCTTAAATATTTGCTTTCCGCGATCGCTACGCTGTCGAACGATACAAAAAATGAAATATTTATGATAACCTGGGTCAATCATGCTCAGTCATACGCGCTCGTCACCAACCAATTACGGTGGATAACGGTCACCGTTTCTTGTGGCCGTTTACGACAACCACAAACGATGCTGTACGGCATACTACCGTGAACGTAAACGACACCCGTAAAAGTCGAACATTAACGACTAGCGCAACGATACGGCGACCATATATGTTACTTGTGAAATACGGTAAGGCGTCGTATACATCAGCTGTTTACGACACTTATTTCCACCAATCGTTAACGACATCTTACGGTGCACTATGACAATCGGAAACAATCACCATGAACAGTGGCCGTTCATGAGAACCGTATCAATACGGCGACCATAAACAGGCACACAATCAAGCACTCTGATATACCGTGTGCGATAGATGTTACCGGATACCATATCTACCGATCGTCAACAACCATTTATCTGATAATACACCCATTTCAAATGGCCCATGAAAATAGTCGTCCTCCCCGGCCATTCACTTATTAAACATGCTCTAACAGATTATCCGCACATCTCAACCCACAAATCAGATATTCAGACACCATTTTGAAATTATACGAAAACTCGAGCACTACGATGTACGGGCCATTTCGAAGAAAACCCCGGTGCTCTAGGATCAACTCAAACATGACGCGAAATCGTCCTTAAAATTAGAGAGAAAAACACTCCTGAAATCTGATTGGTCCATTTCAATTCATCAATCAAATTACGAGACTCTATTTCATGGTGTGGCGCAAGATGAGACCCCATATATATATATATCTCATTTGATAGAGCGTTCTCGATAACCATGGGATCGGTCCCAACATGACTAGTAGTTGTCCTTACAATAAGAGAGAAAAGCACTCCAGAATTCTAACGTAGGTGAAGTTAGCCTCATATTCGAGTAAATCCAGCCGCTACACGTCCAGGAAGCTGCTCCAGCTGCGCCAGACAGCGCTGGAATAGAACTCGACGAGCTCTATCGATGGGTAACTTTGGATTTTCGATAACTCAAACTATTTGTGAAAAATCCCAAAATACTGATTTTTTCCTATGCAAATCTTACCACATGATTAGTAAATCCAGCCGATATTCGTTCAGGAAGCTGCGCCAGACAGCACTAGAATAGAGCTCGACGAGCTCTATCGATGGGTAACTTTGGGTTTTCCATAGCTCAAACTATTTTTGAAAAAATTCCAAAATACTAATTTTTTCCTCAGCGAATCTTACTATATGATTAGCAAATTCAGCCGATATTCGCCCAGGACGCTGCTCCAGCTGCGCCAGAATAGAACTTGATGAGCTCTATCGATTGGTAACATTGGAGTTTCCATAGCTCGAACCATTCGTGAAAAAATCCATAAATACTAATTTTTTCCTATGCAAATCTTACCATATGGTTAGTAAAATCAGCCGATATTCGTCCAGGAAGCTGCTCCAGCATCGTCAGAGAGTCCCAAAGTAGACGTTGATGAGCTCTATCGATTGGTAACATTGGATTCTCCAGAGGTCTAACCACTCGTGAAAAAATCCCAAAATATTAATTCATTAATATTTTGGGATTTTTTCACGAATGGTTCGAGCTATGAAAAATCCAATGTTACCAATGGATAGAGCTCATCGAGTTCTATTCTGACGCTGTCTGGCGCAACTGGAGCAGCTTCCTGGACGAATATCGGCCGGATTTACTAACCATACGGTAGGATTTGCATCGGAAAAAAATTAGCATTTTGGGATTTCTTCACAAATAGTTTGAGCTATGAAAAATCCAATGTTACCAATCGATAGAGCTCATCAAGTTTTACTTTGGAACTCTCTGGCGCAGTTGGAGTAGTTTCCTAGATGAATATCGGCTGGATTTACTAAACATATGATAAGATTTGCATAGGAAAAATTTGTATTTTGGGATTTTTTCACGAATAGTTCGAGCTATGCAAAATCCAAAGCTACCAATCGATAGAGCTCATTAAGTTCTATTCTGGCGCTGTCTGGCGCAGCTGGAGCAGCTTCCTGGACGTATATCGGCTGGATTAGCTCGAATATGAGGCTAACTTCACCTACGTAGAATTCTGATTGGTTGCAACCTGTAGATGATAGAGTTTCGTGTTTGGCGGCGTATGGTGCGGCGATTTACGGCCGCAATACGGTCCATACGAAAACGGCTAAGTGACGACCGTGTACGGCCGTATGCGCTTGTTTCTGGCCGTCATAAAGTTCGACCTTTATTCATTTTCTCTAAACGGTCGTTTGCGGCAGTATACGCTGGTATTACGCTTGTGAACGCTGACGTACGCGGCTGTGCACGCCAGAAATGGTTCCATGTTACGACCCAAATGCGGTCGTTTACTGTCGTCGTAATATGCCGTGTACGGCACTATGAAATATGGCCGTAATACGCTGGATACCAAAACGGCGACAATACGGCCCTACATGGCCGCACTTTCGCCGTACGCGGTCGCATACAGTGTCGTAAATGGCCGTATAGGGTCGTTACTGGCCGTCGTAAAGCTTGACCTGGGTAATGTAGTTACCGACTGTGACAGAAAATTTACGTGAAATCCTAGCATTGCAGCCTCTTTAGGAATAATGTCTTCGCTGAATGTGAAAGCGTCTGTCTGTTTTTTGGTACACGCTTCCGTATTACTCTCAAGCCCGATTACAGCGTACTTCAGTGATACAAAAATCCAAATGCTGAGGATTGCATTTGTTCGCTGTGAATCAGAACTCGAAGTGGGCCACTCTTTCATTGCCCGACCCGACGCAAAGTGGCCCAAACATTATTTAAGTCCACTCGGCTCGGATCCGAAGGAAATTTCGTGTACAAAGATTTTTTTCTAAGCAGAATTTAGAAATCACTTCGGTAATTGTCAGTATACCTGGGAGCAAATAACCGTTGTTATGTTGAGTTTGATTAGCCCAGATTCTCAAAATTTAAATAAAATTAATATGCAATAAGTTGAATTGCTTTTTGAGTCAAACAAACAAAATATGTTGTAAGATATTTGAGTTCAATAACAATCATTATGTATAACTCGATGTCCTATGGTACAATTTTTTTATTGAGGTGCACCATAGAAACTTCACGGGGTTTCTGAGTGAAGGTGTTTTTTTTCAATTTTGATCATACAGTGAGTAAGCTCGCAGTCAAAAGTAGTTTGTGAATAGAAAGAAAAAATTTTTTGATAGTTAAATTTTTAAGATGAATATCCTAACTTTAGCTATCAACATTTTTTTCGGCGCGCTCATAGACTATTTGTACTGCCTGCTAACCAAGGGGAAAAAGCGAGACTTCGTACTTCACTGGATTTCACTGGACTTCACTTGCACTTCACTGTACTCCATTCGTACTTCACTGTACTTCACTCCTACTTCAGAAGTACGAAGTCTCGCTTGTTCCCCCTTGGTGCCAACTCAATCCATGGTCAAGTTGGCAAAAGCTTTTGCTGGAAAAAACGATGCAAAATCCATAGGATTGCCGTTTTTCCAGAAAATAGTATGGTTCCCATGAATTCACTCGTTAATCAAAATTGCAGAATTCTATAAAATGTTATTTACAGCTCCTAATCTCGATGACGGTTTATTTTCGACACATTTTTTCTGTCAATTACATTCTCACTTTAATTAACGCAGTTTACGCAGTACAGAACATGGCGCGTGGATGAGAGATACGGCTGGTTTAAGCCATCGCTATGGCTTATCATATTAATTATAGTTGAAATTCACATGCTTTTTCTATCACAAAACGTACTTGATAATTTTTGGTGTTTAAAACAGATAGATAATTTAGTAAAAAATAAAAAAAAAACGGTAAAAACGGCAGGTCGGTCCGAGACAACTTCATCGGGCCACTTGGCCAGGCGGCCCATTTCGAGGCCTGCTGTGAATGAGAAACTTCGGTGGACAACCCTTGACACAGTGATATTTTGGGATCCCACCGTAAAATGAAGACGAACATAACTATTTCGCGACTGACCTTCTCAAATAATTTTCAACTACGTAACTAACGTCGTCGACGGATAAAAGCTCAGTAGCCGAGTTAATTGCAACTGTTTACGTCGACCGAAAATGGAGTAGATGGTCCTCAATTAATAGTTGTTGTATGAATATTTGCACTTCTGTAAAACTGCTGCCTCGACTTTTGGTACTCAGTCTCAAATAATTTTTCAAGCACAATCATAGCATAAAAAGAACTTCACAAAAACTCAATATTGCGCTATTCAGAATATTCGCTGCGAAAGGTATAATCGCAAGCAGATTCTTCAGCAAATACTCACTTAAAGAGAACCTCTTTCATGAAAATTTCCTAGAGAACTTAATTGCCATACTGCATCGCATTTCATTTGCAGCAAGATTAAATCTTTTCGAATAATAGAAGAATACAGCAGTGGATGGTTGTATTTCTACGTTAGCACTCACGAGAAAAGTACTCAAAGTGTTTCCTCGACTTAGAGCTAATATTTTGCTCACAAATAAACCTCAATGTCAATAGCCAAAACCTAAAAGAATTCGTGCCTGTGGGCTGTTAAAGCCGACTTATGACTATTTCAGTGGATTTTCGATTTCAGGCAAGACCTTCATAAAAAATCAAATGATGGTATTTTGACCTAAAATTTTTCCCACGAAGAGGTCTCATGGTTATTAGAATGTCCTAAAACTTTCAGCCAAAACGAATATCTTATCCTTGAGATATTGAATTTTCTGTGGTATATGATCATTTTTCAGCCAACCTATATCTTCAGGATAAAGCATTCGTTTTGGATGAAATTTTTGGAAGATTCTAATAACCATGAGGCCTCTTTATGGGAAAAATTTCAGGTCAAAATACCATCGTTTGATTTTTACATGAATGGCTTGCCTGAAATTAAAAATCCACTGAAATGATCATAAGCTAGCTTCAACAGCTCACAGGCACAAATCCTCTTAGGCCTTGGCTATTGACATTGAGATTCACTTGCGGGCAAAATATGAGCTGTTAGTCAAGAGAACAGTTTGGATATTTCTCTCGTCAGAAACTGGATTGACAATCCATGTTATAGAGACATTTTGACGAGAATGGCTTTACAATAGTTAATCTTTGCTGTTCATTTCGTACAAAGTTTCAGAAAGTTTTTACCGCAAGAAAAATAACTGTAATGATACGAAAATAACACTATACAAGCTTAGTGGTTCTGCTATAGGACAAAAAAATCTACTCAATACTCATGACCACAAAGAGCTTGTGAAGAAACTGTACTTTTAAGAAACATACACTTACTTATTGTGTCCGTCCCAAACCTTGCTTGTCTATAACCAAATTAAGAATGTATTGTAATCACGTTGTTCTATGAATGAGAGTGAAGTATTGTATCGTCTAGATATACACGGCAAAATTACCTTGATTTGTGTCTATTCATCTGTATACATCAATTGTATGAGTGTTACATTTTCATCCGATTTTTTTTCTTTTATAGAAAAGAATACCGTCGTTTTGCCTGTTCTGTCTCACGCCATACTAAAAGCTTAATTGACGATAATGCACAACCAATCGTATGATTGGAAAAAAAGTGTACTATACCACATATTCATTTGTTCTTCTATTACAATAATAGCACATCATTAACAAATATCGACGCTTCACTATCGATAATTTGCTTCTAAATACAAGGTAACCAGAAAGGTATGCATAGAAAAGATCGAAACTAAAAATGTTGAAACTAAAAATGTTGAAAAAAAAATGTCGAAAAAAAAAACGTCGAACGTAAAAAATGTCGAAAAACAATATCGAAGGCTAAAATGGTCGAAAAATAAATATCGAAAAATAAAATGTCGAAAAAAAACTATCGAATGATAAAAATATCGAATGATAGTTTAATCGAAATAAAAATGTCGAAAATACGAACAAATGAAATTGTGATCAATCAAATGTAAGTAATTTTATTACCATATGAAATCGAAAATATATAACTGATGATACAGAAAAAATTAAAAAAACATAGTAATGGTCAAAGTAGATCTTTAACGCTTCGATATTATCTATGTTGCTTTACCATGACTGTTGACAAGCCATCTAATAGTACTTGAAGAATAATTTCATTATTTAAATAACGTTCATTTAATGTATCAATACGTTGTTGTATAGCAGTAGTCGCTGCTGTTTTTGGTCGACCTTGAGCCGCAGCGTTCAATTGTATCCGCATGTGTCTGAATCGAGATTCCTCTCCTTGTAAGCATTTAATGAACGACCAGATGTTGGGATGAGATCTTTCAATACGATGATTTAATCGATTATGAAAACCTACAAAGAGCTTGATTTGACATAGAATAGTTTTTAAAAAACTACCTTCACAAATATTATTACTTCGATGTTGAAGACCATGATTATTCCAAATTGATAAAGAAGTTGTTTTCATCCATTGTTCATCAAAATATAAAAATAACTGGTGCAATTTTTATTTAACATTCTGTGATGATTTTGTACGTAAATCATCAAATGCTATTTGAACTTTATCCACCGGTAATAAAGCTAAAGCCATTAATTTACGTACTCAAGTACGAATATCAATATCATCAACATAAATCGAGTCCATCCGGTTTATCGTTTCCATCGGAAAGGATAACGAAAATTCTGCCATCTCTACCAATCTATTCCAATGTACGTCTTCACTTCATAAAAGCAGCTTGCCATATTTCAACTACCAATCATATTTCTTACACCAAATATAATTTAACAAGCATATACACTCCTGGACAAAAGTAACCGTCCCCCTTGAACTGGTATCATTTGTTATGATATTTGGCTGATATTGTGGATAGAGACTGATCTCAGTGAACCCTGATCGCAAGCACCACTCCGCCCTCAATCGGTTGAGATACAGTGAAGTTATCAGTTCACCAATATCATTACATTGTGAAAGTCATATCTCAGGCATCTTTTGACACTAATATTCGCGCAACCCCTCATTCTTAAGCACATTGATGGGGCTATCTACGATAAGAAATTGGTAAGAAGTTAATCTAGAATAATGGAGTTCTGAAGTTCACATTGAAAACTTTCACCAAGTAATAAGCCATAGTTTTCACTAGAGAGTCAATAAATCGAGTTCAACTCAACCAATTGAGTTAAAAATTTCAGCAATAAGTTCTCATGAGCTTCTAAGTTTATGGTAGAATTTTCAGACCTGTAGCTCAATGTTAAGTCGAGATAGGACCATGAGAAGGGTTCACCACGGTATGTTTTGTCAATCAATGAAATCACCCTATTATGCGATGAGCTTTGGATACAAGAAACTATGTATTATGGGCTACAATTAGCACAAAAAAAATCGAAAATAAATTGTACAGGGATAAAATAGCAAACGAATATTTTATGAGATTGCATTACCATTCAGTTCTGTCAACACCCAATTACCATAGTACCAATGTCCGAGATGCTCCCATATTATAAAGACTTGAGCGTCAAAACCATTCTGATATCTTCACAAAGTTTCTTATTGATTAAATGAACGTCATTTATACGTTCTCCAGAGTGCGGTGACCAAAAAAAAGCATTTCCTAAATAATGAGCGTAAACTCCATAGTATTCGAGAGTTACACATGTATCAAGGCACTATTACTTGTGTCTTGAAAAAATCGCATGGAAATGCAATCTCATAAAATATTCGTTTGCTATTTTATCCCTGTACAATTTATTTTCGATTTTTTTTGTGCTAATTGTAGCCCATAATACGTAGTTTCTTGTATCCAAAGCTCATCGCATAATAGGGTGATTTCATTGATTGACAAAACATACCGTGATGAACCCTTCTCTTGGCTCTGTCTCGGCTTAACATTGAGCTACAGGTCTGAAAATTCTACCATAAACTTAGAAGCTCATGAGAACTTATTGCTGAAATTTTTAACTCAATTGGTTGAGTTGAACTCGATTTATTGACTCTCTAGTGAAAACTATGGCTTATTACTTGGTGAAAGTTTTCAATGTGAACTTCAGAACTCCATTATTCTAGATTAACTTCTTACCAATTTCTTATCGTAGATAGCCCCATCAATGTGCTTAAGAATGAGGGGTTGCGCGAATATTAGTGTCAAAAGATGACTGAGATATGACTTTCACAATGTAATGATATTGGTGAACTGATAACTCCACTGTATCTCAACCGATTGAGGGCGAGGTAGTGCTTGCGATCAGGGTTCGCTGAGATCAGTCTCTATCCACAATATCAGCCAAATATCATAACAAATGATACCAGTTCAAGGGGGGCGGTTACTTTTGTCCAGGAGTGTATAACACTACACAGACACTACGTTTTATCTCATCATATATATATATAGTAAAATATAAGTATACTAGCTTCTCTCATAACCTTAAAATCTACACATCAGAATCTTTACGTCCAAATCCATACGTCCTAATCTATACGTCCAGATCTATACGTCCTAATCTATACGTCCAGATCTATACGTTCCAATCTATACGTCCAAACCTATACGTCCTAATCAATATGTCCAAATATATACGTCGTTATCTGTACGTCCTAATCCATACGTTCAAATTTATGCGTCCTTATCTGTAGGTTCTAATCTATACGTCGTTATCTGTACGTCCTAATCTATACGTCCAAATTTACAGTAGTGTCAAACTTGAAAGTTGAATTCAGTTATTGAACTAGAGTTCAATTATGCAACTTTTGGTTTCAGACAGTCACTATTGCTAGATGCTACACACATCACCTGGGAGGCTGCTAGCACCACCTGGTATGCTGCCAGCATCACCTTGGATGCTACTATCATCATCTAGGATGCTACTATCATCATCTAGGATGCTACTGGCATCATATGGGATGCTGCTAGGATCATCTAGGATGCTACTAGCATCATCTGGGTTGCTACTAGCATCAAATCGGATGCTACTAGCATAATCTAGGGTGCTGCTAGCATCATATCGGATGGTACTAGCATCATCTAGGATACTGCTAGCATCATCTAGAATACTGCTAGCATCACCAAGGATACTACTAGTATCATCTAGAATGCTACTAGTATCACCATGAATGCTACTAGCACAACCTGGGAAGCTGCCAGCATCACAGAGAATGCTGCTAGCATCCTTGAAGTGCTGCAGATATTGTTTACACAGAGACTCGTATGGGTCGCGGCTCTGCGAGGGACACTTCGCGCCCCCGCACCGCGACGCAGATATGAAAGGTCAGTTAGGCGGGGAAAAGCGCTTTCCCCACCTGAATTTGCGGAACCGATAATTTCCATAGTTAAATACTTGAATTGTTGAATTCAACTTGCAAGTTTAACATGTATACCCCTAGGATGCTATAAGCACTATCTAGGATGCTATGGGTTTTGGTTGAGATGCTTGAGAATTTACCTGGGATCTTACAAAAGGTATTGAGAAGTTTGAGCTAGTGCGCAGCACTGAGTAGGAGTAATGGTGTACACAGAGACGTGCCTGGGTCGCGGCTCTTCGGGAGGCGCTTCGCGCCCCCACGCCGCGACGCCGAAATAAAAGGTGTGTTAGGCGAGCAAAAGCGCTTCCCCACTGAATATTCGCAGTTACATGCACCCATGTTCTTAAAACCTGTCATCGGAGTAATATTTTAGGTTTTTGCTTTTCATACAATTTAAGGCTTGTGACTGATTCTTCGAAGAGAAGATGCAAGAAAAGGAAGGTAGGAAAAGGAGGGTGCGAGTGTGGGTGTGGGTGTACTGTGTGTGAAGACAATACACACACCCTCACCCACACCCACACCTACAGATAACGACGTATAGATTTGGACGTATAGATTAGGACGTATAGATTAGGATGT
>CAJNOL010001679.1:22831-57149 GCA_905250125.1 Rotaria sordida
CTCAAGTCCTACTGTAGGGTGATACCCTTGGGTCCTCAAGTCCTACTATTGGAGGTACTCTTGGGTCCTCAAGTCTTACTACTGGAAGGTACCCGAGTGGGTTCAAATTTTTTTCCCTTTATTGTGAGGGCAAGTGATGGGCATGTTCGGGCCAATCATAGGGTTATCGAGGGTGCTCTATCGATTGATGGGTATATGTAGGGGTGCCCACCCGTCCTATCACTGAGAAATAGAATCCTGCCATTTGATTGGTCCAAAAATAGACCAATCAGATTTCAGGAGCCGTTTTTTCTCTTATTCTAAGGACAAAACGTAGCCATGTTCGGGCCGACCATAGGGTTATCGAGGATGCTATATCGATTGATGGGTATATGTATGGGCTCCTACCCAGTGAAACACAGCGAAAATACAGCTTTGGTATTTGTCCTTGAGGACCCAAGGGTACCCCCCAGTAATAGGACTTGAGGACCTATGGGCACCCCTACAAGGTAGCCCTCGAGAACCTATGAGTACTCCTAGAAATAGTTAGGTTCGTTCGAATGAGCTGTTCGAAGAGTTCGGCTCATTTGAAATGAGCTGTTGAAAAAGCTCGGTTTGCTCGAGTGAGCTGTTCTAATAGTTCAACTCATATGAAATGAGCTGTTTCAAAAGCTCGGTTCGTTCAAATGAGCTGTTCTAACAGTTCAGCTCATGTGAGATGAGCTGTTTGAGAAAGGTCAGTTCTCTCAAATGAACTGTTCGAATAGTTCAGTTCGTCTCAGTGAGCGTTTTCAACGGCTCATTATTTGTGAGCTTGAGCTGAGCTTGCGTACCCCTACATCCACCCACATGCACATCCACACCTGATATCCACACCCTGTGCTACCGTTCAGTTCGAGACGATTGATATCAATGTAGGCAGTTGGACACGATAAGTTTTTGAATAGTGTCGAGATCACCTGCTCAGCAAGCCTAATAGAGATCATTGGCTTCGCCCTATTCAGAATGACAAAGAATTAATGCCTCATTCTTCTCTTCGATGCTTGTACCCGTTTCCATTTGTCGTGTGCTCCACTGAAAAGACGAAAGAAAGTTATGTTCATTTCTGCAAAAGCAAAACAAGAAATAATTTAGAGGTGAGGGTGCGGCTGAGAAGGGATATGGGATCTAGGTGTGACTGTAGCAGTAGGTGTTGTTGTAAATATTCTTCTCACACCCACATCTACATTCTCATCCAAAAATGAATGAATTTTTTTAATTGATGATAAAAGCAATTCTTTTCTCTAACAATGCGACTGCATCTTTGTTTCCTTATTGAAAAAGAAAGATAAGATCTTAAAGATAGCGAAAGACTTTGTTTTTAGGGTTTTATTCATAGACATGATATCTAGTCGTAAAAATGCAAGTTTAATCTATTCCTATGGTCTAGGTTGGAGTGTGGAGTGTAGGCAGCCCCCGCGCGAGCGGGGGGGAGTTGAGGGGGTGTGTACCCCCCCCCCCCAAATCAAGATTTTTCTGTTTTTCCCAGCAAAAAAGGCAAATTTTTGCTATTTTTTACGTTTTTCTTAGAGATTTCTGTTGAAAATATTCCTCTGCACCCCCCTAAACCGCCAAACACCCCCCCCCCAAAGTCTGATCCTTCGCGCGGGGCCTGGGTGTAGGTGTCAATGCTGATGTGCGTCCAATGTCAGTGTTGTTGTGTAGTTGAGTGTGTGTTCGTGTGATTCTTTTCTTCATCTATTCAAACAACTACACTCATATCCACACCCACATCCCGATTTTAATGGAATTTTCAGCACTTGTAGAGCTTGTAACTCTGAGTATTTCAATAAAAATAATAATTTTAAATGCTTTTGTTTTGATGGAGATAGACTTAAGATACTTTAATTCTTTGAGAACAAAGTCTGTATATTTATATGGTTTGAAAATTTTAATAGAAACCAAAGACTTTGCATTTATTAAACTAGATTTTTTCAGTGTTTTGTTTCTTTTCCTATCTCAAAGTTCTCTACTTAGGTCTTTGTAGTAAGAACACCATGTAAAAAAATTAGGCGAATCATCAGATTAAAATCGATTAAAATCATACGTCTCTTAATCGATTTTAATCAAAAATAATCCAAAAAATTAAAGTTTCATCAATTATTCTGATTATTTTCGATTATAATTGATTGAAAATTGTGTAAACGATAATAGTTTTAACCATTTGAGGACGGTGAGACATTATATATTCCACCTCTTTTCCAGTAGAGAAAAAAAATGTTCTATTTATATTAAACTGTTAGATCTAATTATATTTTAAGTATGCATGGTAAATAAGATTTAATTTCAATATCTCTCAAAAATTTATTCCAAACTCGCTAATATTTGTTTTCGAACGATAGACAGATATGAAAGTATATGTCAACATGAAAACTATAGATTTTATTTGTGATTATTATTATTGTTATTATTGATCGAGAGTACTGAGATCAATTTATATTGCTATCAATAGGAATATATACATAAGATTCTATCTATCTTGATAACTATTCAAAGAGGCTTATTCCCAAGAAAAGATCTATGAGAATACCGAGGATCGTCCTAGTATATGAGATACCGATCAAAATATAATTTTTTGGTTTTTTTCAGATGTATTCGAAAGGCCATCATCTAAACGATAAAAAACCAAATGTTTAGCTCATTAGGATGTACTATAGTAAAATTAGTCTACATGAACTTTTTAGCACTACATACCTACTATCAGGAAAATAGTCAAATATCGTCCTATAAATATCTTATAGAAGTATATTTCAAACAATCAGAGAATTTTTCATACTATATATCGAACCATAGAGTACCAAAAGCGAAAAAAATGGACTATTTCATATATCGTATATTGCATATGCCGAGAAAATTTCAGTGTTTTTGGTTGTCTCCGCAAAAATTCTAGTAAAATCATGATTAATTCCTATTAACTTTGAAAATCAACGGTAAAATAAGACTTGGTCATGATATTAATACGAAATGATTAATCGAAGAATTGCGCACAAAATATATATTAAATATATCACACTCTGGTTCTAGAAGTGTAATTATCACAAGACGAACGAAAATTGATTAGTGCATTTGATAGTAGTAGAGACTCACCAAGCGGGACACAATAAGTGATAACCATTCAAAAATGCCGCTGGTGATTTTTCCAGATTCATCACCACAGAAATCATAACAAACCTAGTTAAGACTACCAACTAATACATTGATCGAGTTTCACACACTTAGAAATACATATAGAGATCTGTTAAGAAGATTATGTAGTTGGTAGTATATGATTGCTGAGCTACAGTTGAAGTATTTAAAAAATGCTCACATTGTTTATTACTTCATTGGTGCTCAGACCGAGTGTGAATACGAGTAGTTGTTGAACTTCGCATAGCCCACACTCACACCTATAGCGCAGCATAATTATCATCATTATCAATATGCAAGAATGACTTATGGAAGTTGTTTAACAATATGAAATCAAATAATAAATACACATAAAACACAAAAAGATGAATAACTTATTTTCTCTTCATTTGATTCTATATAATTGATATTTTAATTGATTTGTTAAATTTTTTCAAATAATCAAAAGAATAATTTTCAAAATGATCCATATCATTCAAAAACGAATTTCTAAAGTAATTAATAGGTAAAATTAGTGATTTAAATATGTTGGTACTTCAAATCGATTCATGTTCATTTTTTCATGTAAACAATAATTGTTTTTTTTTTTTGTATAAACGAAGAAACTTTTTCCTGAACAAATGATTTTATTCGTTGAATGATAATGATAAACAAATTCTTTCTTCATCTATTTTTGAGATTATCATAAAGGAGATTGTTAGAGAACATTTCTAGAAAGATAACTTCGTGAAATCAAAAACATTTATTCTTCGATCTGGATTTAGTTTCGTTCTCTTTCTATGTGATTTCATTAGTGAATAGATTATTACGGCTTAAAATTCGTTTTAGATTAATTATCAAAGTAAATTTATTCGAAAGTGATCACCTTAGATTAAAATTAAATTAAAGAAATTAGTGAGGTCAAAAGAATGATTCACACACATACTATTGATGACATTCAATGTTATTTTCAAAACGAAACTAGACTTAAAATCGAGTATAAAATTCAATATCTTGTCATCCGAATCACGCGTATCTGATTGTGGTATTTACATCAAAGATTGGAAAAAAATTCTATTCGTTTCAATTTAATAATTATTCCTATCAGTCTCTCATTAATGTTACAAAGAAACAGAATTTGACATTAAATAAATGCACTTAGGCTACTTGTCTACAACACCTAATGCTTATTCATTCTTCTACTCAAACAATAAAGTTATGCGATTCTAAACGTATAAACATTATTTTGTGAGTAAAATATATTTAAAACGTGTTACGAACAAAGATACATCAACATAAAACATCAACAAGTTGTTTACCATTTCAAAAGCTTAGACAATGCAATCTACAGAAAGCAACAAAAAACTAAATCGCGTTCTGCATCTACGTTATCAAGTCGATATGTAAAACTAAATATGACGATCATTCAATCATTTTGTTCCATAGCCAAACTGATAGATTGAGAATGAGACCAACAATTCTATTTACGATTTTTTATTTGATTTTATAGTAGAAATAAGATGATCAGGTCGATTAGTGACGAGTTTGACCTATGTAAACGATGTTATTATTAAAAAAAAAGACAAGATCTTCATACGGGCTATTTTACTTTATTATATTTGCTCGCCCACAGTTGATGTGCTTGTATATTTTGACAATAAACATAGATTGACAAAACCTTTTCGTATTTATAAACTTTATGGACGAAATTTGCACCTAATCCACCACTCACTATCAGCATAAGAGGGCCTGTGGATGGTCTTTCGATGTATCTATCACATTCATCGTCATCCGTAAATTCTCTAATTTCAGAAAATTCACTTCGTAGTTTATTGAGTGTCTGTTTGTTTTCAGAGCTAAAAACATTTGCATCGAGGCACACCACCGAACCTTTCTTCGAATCGCTGTCGTAGGTTGATACACCAGCCATGGTTATGTGTATTAAAAATGGGAACCACTGTCACTCTCGACTGGTCTGATGGTTTCGTTTCCTTGATCTGGCGTGTAGTACTGCAATGGATAAGATCATTTGTAAAGAAAATTCTTTGTTATTCATTTGTTAAAATCATCACAAACGCATGTAACTATTGTAAGAGAATGTTGACAAAAGAAAAAAAAACAGCACGATACGCAAATACACGTTTTCGTGCACTTTCGCAAAATGTTTCGTTCTTCTAGATAATTAAGAGTAGTCTATGAATCGTGTTGGTTGATGAATTGTCTCGAAACAAATGCTTAAGAATGTTAAAAGCAAATTTCTCACTAAATTACGACTGTACTATTTCTCGATATATTTTTTAGAATGATTAGAACAATTGTAACGAATATATTTCATGTATAAATACAAATTGATCTGTTCGGTAAATCAATGTATATTGAAAGAGGTCGCTGTTAACATACAAACTATTCTATTTTTTGCATTGACGGCAAAAGCTGCACAGCATTGATGCAAAATATGTATCTTATCATATTCATTAATCGATTTCTTTCGAGAAGAGTCAAATCTAATATTACAATGTCTTCTAGTTTTGGGAGTACAATAACTATGCTCGTCTCTGATATGTCAACCACATTCTTTGTGTTTGATACATTGCACATCTTGTATGTGTGGGTATTAGTGATACTAAAAGAAAGATCCACACTCGAGCTAGTATATATTGCATGTGCACTGCATCTAGACACGTCTATATCCAGAAAAAATGTGTCGATAGATATTCTAGTTAATGGTACGCAATAGAATACATCTTTGTAACAGCGTTGGGAGCATGAAACACTAAAATTACATATGCACCATAAAGATTCTTTAAAATGATTTATTATTGAAGTAATATAATCTATAAATTATAAATAGAAAAAATTATATAGAACTTTCGAACTAAAACCTGTGGTACTTTGGCGGGAAATTCAGGATGAAAATTTGATTATTTTTGTTTTTGGTGTTTTTTAGTCTTTCGTATTTTTTCTACACAATAAAAGATATTTATCATGTATTGTGACTATGAATGTATAGAGGCCACGGCTAGCTAAGATTAACAATATCTCATAAAGTAAAAGCTATTAGTCAATATAAATAATTATTCATTTCTTATATAACTATCTCTCGTCGTATTTTGATTGTGTCAATTCCCTATTACGTATTTATTATATTTTTACTAGTCTATTATACACTCACACACAGTAGCTATCATTTGTCAATAGCATTTCACTTAATTGTTATCAGTTGAAACATAAAATGGAGATTGATTCTAGCAACGGTTATGGTGATCGTCGTTTTGATACTAGTCACAAGCGAAAGGTAACAGATAAATGATTGTACATGCTCATAGATACTTCGATATGCTTATTAACGATGATTTTTTGTTAAAATGGTTTATAAATGATATAAAGAATGCAGATAAATACGAAATAAACGAAAAAGAGAAAGATGGAGATGAAAACGCTGACATTAATATGAATGCAGGCGATAACATTGAATAAACTTTCATTAAATAGAATCATATTAAACAATATTCGTTCAGTTAGTAATTAGAGTAATTGATAATCACCAAATATCTTAGTTTTCTTTGCAAATAAATCGTTATCAACACGAAATAAACAAACTTTAAAAATTGATAAAATTCATGTCACATTTCTTTTCACATATCTTTTAATTTATGTCTCTTAGAAAGTCAATTTCATGATCTGCTAATATTATTATACCATTATACACTTGTCGTATTGATATGGGTTTTTTTGCCTTTGCTTTTATAATTTGAAGCTAGAATTAGTTATCAAAAATCAAATTTTATTTGATAGAAACACATATAAAAAATAATAAAAAAAAAACGTCTATATAATAATTATTTTATGAACATATTTTTTATTAATAAAAAATAACAAGAAAAAAACCTATAAAATGAAACAAAAAATAATAAAACGTTTATAGAATAAAATAAAATAATAACAAAAAATGTCTATACAAAATTTCCTCTTTATTATAGAATAGTTTTTCTATGAAGCATGTGAATCTAAATTAAAATGCGTTCCCTTCCTTTCTCTCGTATCATTTTCAGAAACAGCTAAAATTTTCGTATGAGTGTAAATGTAACTTATCTTAACCATTGCGTATGTCCAAGTGTCCCAACTTTTAGTATAGACTATTTTCTACAAACTTATTTTCGGCTAAAAAAAACTGCGGCATTACTTGTTTTTTTCGAAACACTTCCTGTCAATGAGGGGAAAAAGATAGATAAGTCGCTGAAATTTGTGTCTATGTGGAGCTGCAATTTCATACTTAGTATGTGAAACTTATACCTCGTGTTCCAAGTAATTTGGACCCTACGGGATTGAGTTTTTTATCTTGATCTCTCCCCTTAACCTGAATTACGCTCCCATGAAATCTCGAAAAGCTTTTTTTCCTAATCAAACATATTTAGGAGCTACATATCAATTACAGCTGCCAGAAATGATCGTTGATGACAATATTTTTTCTTTTCTTTCTTTCAGTTCCTTGAATGAAAACTCAACCAATGTCTATATACTGGATTAGATGTATGTATTCTGTTTACTATCGGATATAAGTATAGAGCGAAAATCTCGATCCCGTTGAATTGAGATCGGGATGTTCGTGCAGAACTCTAGTCGAGACTGTATCTTGAAGTTAATTTTTCGAAGAAATTTTCTTCCTTCAGTTGTAATATTAGAAAGCGATTCAGCAGTCTTAATTTCGGATATCTTCTTGTCTTAAATGGCTTATAAACTTCATTTTTTTCTATTTTGTATAGATGTCTCATATAAGCAAAGTACGTATTAGCTATTAAAGGTATTCCATATGAAATTGATCCAATCGTTGCATTTTATGACAATAAAGAATTTTCTAAACTTTCTTCTCTTCATCGTATTCCAGTATTTACAGATGATAAAGTTACATTATGTGATTCATCTGTTATATGCCAATATTTAGAAGATTGTTATCCAAGTTGTAATTTTGTTTCAATATATCCAAATGATATTGTAAATCGAGTTAAAGTAAGATGGTATGAAGAATATGCAGATACTTATATATGAAATATATTTATATGGCAATATTTTAATGATACAGCTATTAAACCGTTTGTTTGGAGAAAAAAAAGCGATCAAACAATAACTGATCGTTCATTAAATATAAAAATTTCAAAAGTGTTACAATATTTTGAAGAAAATGTTCCAAAAGAAGGTTATATGTTTGGTAAAAATCATATGACCGTTGCTGATATTAGTATAGCATGTTTCTTTCGTAATTTATTTATGGTTATGCTAAATTGAATGTCGAACGATATCCATTTATTTTTTCATATATTAATAGAATACTTTGTTTAACATATTTTCAACTATTAATTTCATTTGAAAAAATTAGTTTTTCTACTCCAATTTTAAATCATCGAACGGCATTCGCCCAGCTAAATACTCCGATTAGTAATGAAACATTTGGTGTTGACAAACCAGTACCTAGCGTATTTTCCGACCAAGCATCATCATAAATAAAATAAACTAAAAATCATTATGATTTTTTTACCTAAATCTTTGATTTAAATATTAATAACACTTTGTTAGTTAAAGCTATATTTATCAGAATTAATTAAACTTTCATCTATTGAATATTGAAGACACACTTTTGAAATAAACAATGATTAATAGACGTTGTATTAGATGATCAGGCTACATTCTACAGATGAAATTTAGATTTTGGCAAAAAAAAAAAACATAAAGAGTGTTTCATAATAACTGAGAATAATTTGTCAATGACATATTTCATGCTTTTCTTGGCATAGAAGTCTGAAATTTTTATCGCATATATATCCTCTCAAGATCGTTAATTTTTCAAAGTTTCAGATCCCTAGTTAAAACAAGTGGTGCAATGCATAAACAATATTGACATACATGAATTTTTATATTTGATATTTATGACTTTATTTCTTGAACAATGATAGCTATTATAAACGTATGATGGAAAAACAGTTTATGAGACAAATTTTTTTTCGCAATTTCTGTTTCTAATTATAACGATTTGTCAAACACTTTTCCGTGAAGGTTTTCTTTCAGTGCACTCGACATATATTCAATTCACACCATATATCATCAGATCAAGCATTACTACCTACTAGTTCTATACATTTATAAGTATATTGTGCTACCAACTTTGCAGCCAATACTTCATGTTGCTTTGAGACATTTTTAAATTCAATAGAAAACATTTAAAAGCTTATCTATACTGGTAACTTATGAACATTTAAGATAAAATCTAAAAGACTCGTAATATAAATGCATTTCTTCATAGTTAACATAATGCTTAGCCATTCTGTCGCGATTGAATAAGTAATAATAAAGATATTACAAAAATCAAGTAGAAAAATTCATGTATATCAATCTGGTCTATGTATTTCAGCATTAGTTATAGCTCGAGATCTGAAACTTTGGAAAATTAACGATCGTAGTGAGATATATATGTGATACAAGTTTCAGCCTTCTACCACAAGTAAAGTGTGAAAAATGTCATTGACAAATTATCCTCACTTATTCTAAAACATCCTTTATGGAACATGCAGCTCTAATATACTAGCGAAAAACTTTGAAAGGATTTTTTTCTGAAAAACGTTGCCTTTCTGTTGAACGAAAGGGTGTAGCATCGTCATTTGTGTTTCTCTTTAAATTTTCTAATGGTTTGACATTATTTCATCTTTCCTTGAGCGTCAAGCTCTTACACTTCTAAAACCTATTTCTTTATATTGTATTTTGATGATTTCTAATGGTTGCATATAGCGCTCTTGTACTTATCAGCACAACTTGTTAGCATTCAATAGAAATAAATTGCCTTCAATTTTGTTGAACTCACGTATGTTTTCGAAGAAAATAGTGAGTGTAAGTTTTAAATCAACGTTTCTCTGCTCCTTCCTCCATCACAGACACCCCACCATTACGGACCTTAGCAACCGCAGACAACAGCCTTCAGACTTCTTTATTAATGAAAAAAAGAAGCTGAACAGTATAAACAATAAGAGTTCGACTATTTTAGAACATTTCAACGCCTTCCTCAAAATTTAAAAGACTCCAATATATCTGTTAATGTTCTTAGTAGTGCAGTTGTCGATTTTTGTGCAGACAAAAATTTATATCTAAGATGTTAACGATGATAAGCAGTGATTCATCGATGTTTCACAATGATCACCTAAACAACATACAAAGCGGGATTTGTCAAAGTTATAACTTTGAAGAATAAACAATATTAGTGTTTAAGTTGATCGAGATATGTAATAGTCCGTTGATACAACAGTCTTCTTTGTCAGTTAAATTGATGATTAGAAAAATAATAATGTTGAATTAAGAAAAAAGAATTTGCAAAAATGAAAGATAACGAGAGAATAACAACAATGCGAAACAAAAAATAGGGCGCTCGAACAAAAAGGAAACAAATTCTGTTCTAAATGCAGAGATAAATAAGATAGATTCTTGCTCGGATAATCGATTGTCTTGGAGAATAACTAGTCTACGAGAGATTTTTCATTTTACGTATTCTATATTAGGTTAATGAGACCAAAAGACATCCGTGAGTTTCACATTTCAGCCCCAGCAGGGCTGCGCTAACAAGCTTCTCTTCTAATAAAAATGAGAATATGTATACATTTACGACAATTAACATATTTGACATTTGTATAATTTCTTGTTGGCTGGTAAAGAAGATCCATGTTCAATTTTTGCGAAATATCGGGGAATTCTATCCAAAACTGGATTTCTCACTCTAAGAAGCCATCCTTAAATAGTTCTTTTCAGCTGAATTCCTATGAGATTAAAATGTGAAACACAATACAGCTTTTCACCTTTGTAAAGTTGAAGGACTTGATCTGAAGAGAATATTTTCACAATATAGGTGAAAAACGAAGCAGATCAATCGAGAGACACAACATTCCCGAACATTTCCCCGATATATCAGTCCCTATTCAAAACTTCAACAGATAATATGATCATCATTCACCTACTCTAAATGAAGATCTTTCTGATATGACTCATGATACAGAGTAGATTCCTAGCAGCAATATTGTGCAATGCTCGTGATGGTCTGTGACGCGTCTGTCACGATTTCTGAGGTGTGAATGTGTGTGTAAGTGAACATGCATAGAAGACGGGCACCCACACTCCACCGACAGCTATACCAATGCTTACACCTGCACCCACACCCACTCAAGCTATTCTGTTGCATGAGTCAAGCTAATTAATGGGCTAGATAGAGGAATTCTCTTCATATATTAGTCGCATCTAAATTAGGTAGGCTATCATTTGCCTTAAATTGTGGTTCCCTAAATTACTCCCTAAATAAGTTCCCTATTTGTGTCACTAAATCAAATAATAAATTTCTGGTGACCAGAAAAGTAGTTTTTCATGCAACCCGAAGGTGAGGGCGAAGAAAAGGATATGTTGTTATATATATTATCACCAAAAAATCCCTAAATTAAGCTGGTCACCAGAAGTTTTTTGATTGATTCAACAACCATAAATAGGGAACTCATTTAGGGAGTAATTAAGGGAACCACAATTTAGGGCAAATGATAATCATTCCTAAATTATCAATTACAAAATACAATTTGAAGCATTTATTAACGAAACAAAATATATTTCCCTACATTTTAGACCGTGCTTTACAAGATGGTGAAATATGAACTTTTAAAATGATGACTTCACACTTCTGGTCCTTGAAGTTATGTGTTATGCGGACAAGCCTATACATAAATATATATATTTACTGTTGATTAAGTGAAAGAGTTTTCAATAGTTTATTATTTTCTTCTAATATAATTGTAAATTGGTGAATATAATCATTGTTATAAACAGTTACAAAAAGAAAGAGAAAAAATGCGTTATGCATTTCTCGAATTCCAGACAACACTCATATGATTCTGTTTTAATTGTTGAATTCCATCGAGAATTTTTTGTTGATGATCTTGATTAGTTATTCCATACTGTGTGAGAATATAATGATTAATAAATCGGAAAAGACGGAATCCATCAATGTGATCTTTTCTGAATAAATTAACATAAATATCATAGTTTTCACCAAGTGTTTGAAGCCATCGACAAACATCATCAACAGACCATGTCGCTAAATTGTTACTTTGATCGATGTCTAGAAAAATAACTCATATGAATAATGTCAATTCCGAATATAAAATTAAATGATTATTTTACAGATGAAAATTTAACTTAAATCATTTAATATGATTTTTGTTTGAATAAAAAAAAAACAACTTCTGTTAATCTTTGTTATTTACATAGAATATACTTACATTTATAAATTGATCGATGAATTGAAGTTGACCGTTGAGAAAAGGATGAGGGAATAATAATCTTATCTTGTTTTTTAACACTGGTATCGATTTCGAATTCTGTTCTATTTGAATATAATGTTGATTTATTATCTGTTGGATTTTTGTAGGACAATTTATGGTATATGTTAGATTGAGATTCATGTGATGGTTCATTGTTTAACGATCCAATCAAATTAGCTTCTTGTAATGGTACAATATCAAATACATCATTTAGTTTAGTTGTTGATTCTGAATTCAAATTCGACTTGTCTATAGAAGTTTCTATTGTAACAGGATTGTTTTTCGTTAGAAAAGTCAAAGGAATAATTGTTGGATAGATATTCTTTGGTTTCCAGTTTTGTCCTTCATAGTCAATCCATTTCGATAACGTTTCAATAAATTTTTTAGCATAAATTTGATCAACCCATTGAGCAGGAAGATTTTTATATCCATAATAGGCTCCAGCTAATTGACCATAAATAGCTGCTGTTGTATCTGTATCATCACCAAGATTAATAGCAGCAAGAACACCTGTTTTGAATGAATCTCCATCAGCCCAAAAAGCCCATAAAGCAGCTTCGAGAGCACTAACAATATATCCCTTGCCTCTAATACCATCATCGTATCCTCCTTTTTTCTGATACGATCCTTGAGCTATTTCCATGATGTCTGAATGAAGAGGTTTACCACTGAACCAATTAATGTGTTGAAAGTAAAAATTTTTGTCAAGCAATTTATCTTTTGTTTCACCATGAAGAGCAGCAACAATAAGAGCACCATAGTATCGACAAGCATCATAGGCTTTCTGATCACCATGTGTTATTTGTCCGCTAATACCAGAATATTCTACAGCTTCAATTGGATATTTGTAGAAAAATAATGGTACAGGAGCAAGACGCATCAAAGCTCCATTACCAGCTACACCTTCTGTGCTACACATAACATCAAATTTTTCAAGAAGATTTAAATCTGATAGAAAATCTATTTGATTTATTGGAATAGAATTCTTTTCAGCAAATTCTTTTTGTCGACGTCCAAACTCACGTAATGAATCACTAGTTGCTGCACCAATATCAAAACAGTTTCCTGTTGAAGACATATAACCATTGAGATGCCACCATTTATATCGAACTAATTGATCATAGGGTAGAAAATCACGACGAGCAACTAAAGAGTTGGCTAAACAAAGAGCCATCGATGTATCGTCGGTAAACTAAAACATACATTTATTAGAAGTTCTTAGAGTGAATTTAAATTTCTATTCGTGTTATCAAATAATATTAATGGAAAAAAAAGAAAGTTTTTCTTCAATCTTTTAGAGATAAATCGATAATAATGAGAAAACTTTTTCGTCCAACTAATGAAAATCCTACCAATACTAATTTGTTTATTGTTCAATAAAAATCTGTAGAAAGACAAACTTGAAATAATCATTATTAAATTTCAAAAAAACAAAAGTTTTTTTTTTCAAATAAATGATGTTATGCCTTCAAAAATGAATAAAATAAGAATAAATTTGATTGTTTAATAAATAGATAATGAGAATGATGTTAAAGATTAGTATTTTTAATATAAAATACAACTAAAAATACTTGTCCTGTATTGAGACCCCATGTTCCTCCTCCAATGAGATCTTCAACTGGATGTTCACGTAAATATTCTCTAGGTCGAAATTCTACATGAGCTCCAAGAGCATCACCTAAAGCCATTCCAATCATTGAACCTTGAATACGATCGAGAATTTGAATATTATCATTTATAATAGGATCTTCCATATCGTTTTCGACTTCATCTGGTTTCTTGATTGATGTATGTTCCAAATCATGATATTGACAATCGAGCCATTGCTTATCTATAATAAAATAAACATTTCTTCTTTTTCAATAAATTTACTATGTCAAAGACACAAACGATGATTTTTACTGTAAAAATTAAAGATTTTCTTCTAATTTACCTGTTCGAAATAGACATGCAGGATGATTATTAAACAATTGATTTGTTTCTAAAATAAATAGGTTTATAATTATAATACATTATAGATATTATTGTCTAATAAAATGTTATAGTCAGTTAGAAAAATCGAAAAAATAAAACGATAAATTACTATTATTAAAGCTAAGAGGTTGATCAAGTTGTTGCAAATCTTGATTTTTGATTGATTTATCGATATGAATCGAACTATTATGTTCCCTATCACTAGACATATGAAGAGCATTAAGAGATTCTTGATTTTCTTCATCTTTAATTGACTCTGATGGATATTTGAAGATATGATGACAAGGAGAAGATGGAAAAATTTCAAATGTTGAATTTTGTCCATTAATTTGTTCCATAGTTGATATTTGATAATACAATATATTATACTGACTGTGATCTTCAATAATCTATCTTTAACAATTAGTTTATCTAAAATAAAATATACTTAATTAAAGCTATTTTGTTCACTTCTTTATTTTTCTCTAACAACTGCATAGAATAGGGAGTGGATGTGGGTATGGGTGGTATGGGTTAAGTTACAATGACTTCACATCAGTCGATCCATATCCACCCTTCAGGCTAGTTTTTAAATGAAGCTATAAATTAATGTGAGTGTGAACACTATTTCATATGTTGGAAGATAATCTTGTCTGAAAATGATGATTTTCGTCAATAATTCAATTAAAATAAGAATCTCGTCGAAGAATACAAATTTATACGAATGTTCATTATTAATTAATAATGCACATCTCTACTAATTGCAACTTGTGTTGAAATCTCAGCGTGATACTACTCTCCAATGTCAAGATATGAAGCGTCAAAATGATCCTAAAATAAGAATTTTTTGTTGTTTTTTTTTCAGAGGTTTATCAAACATGAAGGAAAGAATTGTTTGAGTTTTTAAGTTGTTTTTTTCTGAGTGTAACTCATTCGTATATAGATTTAAGAAAAAGTCCCATTTGTATCGAATAATCTGTTATTGATAAAGAGAATCTAGCGAAGTAATGTATTTAATAATTTTCGTAGAATATTTATAAATAATTGAGAATTCAATATATCTGAAAGCAATTTGCATCAAAATTACTAAAAGCTTTGCCAATATAACATATCTTAAATTGATCAAGATCGAATCATTCTGATCATTCGTTGATCAATGTAAAAATTTTCTATAATTCATTAAAAAATCTTTCTTAATCTAATTGATTTCGATATGTTTTTAAACCTCGTGTATTCGAAGTGACACTATAAATTATTCATAGAATTTTAATGATGAAGAAAAAAAATCGTAAGACACACATCCAAAAGTTTATTTCGGGAAAATCTTACAACTGATGAGTTTTGACACAAAATAAACATATAAGAAGAAAAGAAAAAACATTAACAAGTCGACAGATAAATCGACTACATGCTTTTATCTTAGAATAAGGCATGTACACTACTCGAACGTTCATGTTTCAATTCGGATTTGATCTTGAATAAGATTATTTTCAGTTAATTAATAAGAGAAAGTAAAAGTAAGCTAAAAGAAAGAATTTAAGGTCTGCCTATGTAGGAATCTATACGCAATTAAATAAATTATCCAAAAATCAAACATCTGCAAACATACTTTTAAAAAGTCAACAATCTTCACAAAAGAATTCTCATCGGAAACCCTAAATAACCGATATAGTAGACGATCTATTACCAGATCGTTGACATTTTTTTCAGTTCTTTTTCTGAAAAAGTTGATCATGTAAGCGGTTTTTTTCACAAATAAAATCATTTCTATTCAGCAGTTGTCAGAACTTAGTTTTTCAGTATTTATTGGCACTTTTTAAATAAATTTTTGTGTCTAAGTCTGTTTTGAAATTTATCAGAACTTGAGGGTCTGATTATATGTGTGTCACACATTTCTATAATAATCCTGATCAAACAATAATACATTCGGAATAAGCCCAGTAGGATAGAATTATTCGATATTATGCGGATACATTTTAAATATACAAGTTTTTATAGTATAATTAGTTAAAATAGAGTTGTAATTAACAAAAAATAAAAAGAATGAAGAGAATAAGAATTCGAACATTAGATGTATGATGTGAGAAGCGATCGTCCTAACCACTGAGTTATTCAATGTTGTTAGTTAATTATCAAAATTTTCGAACGGTATAACAAATAACGAAGTAAATCTATTGTTATAAGCAGAGTACATATACAGATGGGTTTGAATTTCTATGTCTGACCAACATTTAATTCATCTACAAAGCTAATATAGAATCTAGAGTTCTATGAAATGTTTTCTTCATTGATAGATCCCAACAAAGAGAATATTTTATGATAATATATAGTCAAAAAAAAGATTTCAGTACAATCTCTACAGGATTATAATATTAAACATGATTGAGCTAGATTAGCCATTATAGGAAAAGAGATTAACTATATAAAAGACCATGATCAGACCAAAAAACAACAAGTCGGAAAATCCGCTAAGTCGTTATAGATTATGACAGAGACATATAGACAGATCTGTCATGCTCTCTTTGTTGAACAAAATAACATCAACATGTTTGTTGTCGCCTTCGAAGTAAGATGGAGAAAATCGATTGAATATTATCATAATATACTTCCAAACTTTCTAACAATCATTTTTCACTAAAGTACTATTATGGTCAAACAGGAGCTTTGCTTTATTTTTGTGGTGATTTAGAGGTAGATATGAATAATCGAGAAGTTGATTTGACTCTTATAGGATCGAATAAGTGAAAAATGCCTCATGCCGATCTATCTAAGCTTATCCGAACGTCCGAGTGTTTCCATAATAGCTCGTATATGTTAAGAAGTGCTTGGGCAAATAGCCAAGTAGGTGATACTCTCTAAACCAACTGAATAGTTTTCGAGTCTGAATCAGAATGCGAATCGTTTGTTTCGAAGACCGATACAAAATTCGGGTTCGGTACATGACTATTAAGAATAAGAAGTATAATGATAGACACTACACTATGAATCATCATGTCTCAAGGGCAAATGATTCTCTTGTTGGATTTCTTTCGAGCGAATTTCGTCGAAATCTGACAAATCTATCAAAATTTCTATGAAGAGTCGTAAGAATTCCGTAGAATTCGCTGTTCATAACTGGATAAAATGTTTTCTGACGAGTATAGAACAGAATTTAATCGGAATAATTTTTATCAAATAAAAGCAAACATAAGTTGGTTAGAGCTGTAATTACAAAAGAATAGACGAAAAAATACATTACCAGTTATATTTGAGCTGATGTTTAATGCTGAAGAATAAAGTAAAGATATAAATGATTTCATGAGGAAGAATAAAACAAGATTTTTCTTTTTTCGTTTTTAAATAGACCATTACCATGACATGTCTCGTACCTTTTTGTTTTTCTTTCTTTTCTACGCGTCGTATGCAAGACGAAGCTTCTACACGATTGATACGTTTTTGACAACAACATTAACAAAATATTTATGTGAAGAAAAAGGTTATTTACAAAAGAACAGGAAAAAAATGTTACATTGTCAACAAAATTTTATTCAGCGAAAAAAGAAACCAGTCAAAAATACATGATGACAATTTCGTCTAATCAGATATACTCATCGATAGAAAAACAGGGTGTGGGTGCAGATAAAAAGAAGACCCGCACCCACACATACTCACACACGCCCAGATCCAGACTCACATCCTCCATTTTTTCACTGCTTTCCAGTAAAAACGGTTTTCGAAGCTGAGGACATACTCAAAAGTTTAAATTTTTTTGAAGCAAATCTTTTGTCAGGAAACACGAAATGCTGAAAATGAACATTTTTTTTTTGATTTTTCGAAAAATCAGTGTTTTCCGTCTAACTTTGTCAAACTTAGTCGCAACTCCACGATTTTTTCAGAGAATATAGCACTCATTGTTGGCCACATTTTGGTAAAAAATGAGATCTCTACCTACTAAGGAAGACAAGATATTGCAAAAACGAAAAGTGGGCTAAAATTATGTTGTACACTTTAGTTATGATACAAGAGAAGAAGAAAAAGTCTAAGATAACTATGCGAGAATGCTCAAGTCAGAGATAAAGTAGATGATTAATAAGTTTTCGTTTAAAAAAAGTTGTATTTCTTACTATTTCAAACTTAATCTAATCTTATTTAAAAGTGAAATTCGACAGTTTTTCTATATTTGATTTTGAGCAATTAATGTTCTATACCGACATAATATATTTAGGATTGAGTGTTGGATTAAAAAAACGAAATACAATATTTGAAAAGAGTACATCAATGAAAATTACACAAAAACCTTCTGTCTTTTCATTTAATCAAGACGGATTTAGATATGAACAAATCAGAAGAACAAGCAATTAAATCTGCAACATTTCTCATCTCATCTCATATCAAATGAAAGATACAACTCTTATTATTTGCAATGTTATAATGAATATTAGTTTTTTTTCTAATAAAAAAAAGAACTTTTAATTTATTTTTAGCCAAAATCCTATTTAAATGGCGTTCAAAGTTCATTGAAGACTAATAGAATTTTCATGTCTTTTATTTTTTCGGCATCTCGGCCATTAAAAAAAAATAATCATCGAAAGTCAAATAATGACATATGATGGTAAAAAAATAATCGGTACTCTAATTATTATTCGTAATTCTTATATGCAGCTTTTTTCCCAAAAATGTTTAAACGTATGTGATGTCAAAAAAATTAGTTTCATGTAAGCAAAAAGGATAATTCATAACTGTCGAAAAAAATTTATTGTCTCCTCTTATGATAAACACACTATTGAGAGAAAAATGACCGACAGAAAAGAAAACACAAACTGTATACGATGATCTACGAAGTTACCCAAGTGAGCAAAAGACGGGGTAAATGACTAGCCTTTTTCTAGTCACGTCGACCAGTCCTATCTAGTCTTTGTCTCAAAATCGACTTGTCCATGACTAGTCCAGTCTTTTTTTAAAGAAAGACCAGTCTAGAGCTGATCTTGAGTCAGCTCATATACGAGGTTGTTATCTAATATACAGACTAGTCCTAGACTAGGACTTTTGGAGATAAAGACTACTCAGGACATGTGACAGGGACACCCGTCCGAAAATGATTTAAAATTGAAAAAGTAAGGACGTCAGGCTTGACGGTACATAGGATAAATTGTAGTCTTATGTAGTAGACGAGTCTGGACTACTCTAAATGGAAATATGTAAGGATCAAGGTTAGATTCGAACATGCATACAATGTATCACTTTTTCATCATTTAGACCAGTGAGCTATGTGATCAAGACACCAATTTCTACATACTCATAGTCATTCTAAGACGTTATTTAATACAGTTTTACTTAAAGTTTTTAAAGTTCTCATATGAATAAAAAATTATCTTTTCCACAATGCGAGATTATTTAGACAACATTAAACAAAGTGAATTTTAAAAAATGTCATATTTTTTGGACAAATATCTTTTGATTATTATTAATTAATTACATTAAAAATATAAATTTTAAATGCAAAAATAAAAAGTTATTTATATCGAAAAGAAACTAGACTTTTTTATATGGTGGTTTAATTTGATTTCAAATTAAAATCATCGTATCTTCAACTAACAATTAAATTAATTTTGCTTAATTTAAATTTATTCTTAAATTTAAAATTGTCAGAATTTATATTTAAAAATAAAATAACATAAAATTATGATATAAAAAGTTTAAATTATTTTCTAAGGTTTTTTGTAAAATTTAGTATATGAAAAAAATCTTAGAATATATAAATTAACATTCTTCGTTACGAGATAAATATTGTTTTTTGGGATGTGGGTGTGACTGGGGTGGGTATCATTGTCTTCTTCACACCCACACCCCACTACCGATCGCCCATGATTGATCTTTTACCGTTAAATGAATGGCATCCCTATGAATCGGAAGAAGGGTATAATTTACTGTTTGAACAAGTAGTTGCAGATGAAGGTCCAGAGTTAATGAAAGAAGATTTAAGAGAACATCTGAAAATATATGATGGTAAGGAAGAAAATATCAAGAAAAAAGAATTTAAAGAATTGCAAACTGAATTATTGGTCATTGGTAAAGTATGGCTGATTATTATGAATAATATTTTGCTCAGATTGCGAACTGGTACAATTTATCTAGAAATTTTGAATATACCAAAATAGAATGAAATTGAAACATTTAAAGACTGGATTGAAATGGCATTAGGTAGTGAAATTAATTCAGAATAAGATGATGATAATGATGACTGATCGTATTTTTGAGTGGATCTTCTATTAAAAGACTTTTTTTTTGTCAGTAAGAGTATTCTTATTATTAAAAACAATCAGACCTCAAAGTACAGATGTAGACATCTTACATTCTCGAATAATAAATATATCTGAGTGAATTGCAATCATTCAGTACGATTGAAATTCAAGTTGTATTTACCTGATGATTTTTGTTTCCATTAACTGATTTAGACAATTTTTTGATAATCTTCTTCTTTCTGATTCTCCTATACCCACACCAAATTTTAGATCTTTAACTCATATCATCGTTGAATTATGTACTTTTCTTTGTATTTTATTTTGAGGCAATTCGTCAATGAGTTCTTCACTGTCGTTCAGATTAATGATTGTTACTATTCTTGAGGAAAGGTAAGGGTTAGCCAGACAAACCTAGACACATTTCAATCCTGTTTAAAGATCTCATTACATAGTTTTGAGTTCATATTCAGATGTATTGTAAAATAAACATTCACTCTATTTTAGTCTGTATCTTGATATCTTTTGAAGTAGATCGTTGATCAAATATTCATTGTTATTGAGGTCGGCAATTGTTGTCATGACTGTGAAAATAGACGTTTTAGCACAGAAGAAAAATAAGAAGTAGTGTAACTACAGAGAATAGAATTTCTACTATTCTAGACCGGCCTATTGATTGGTCATCGTTCGAACGGCTGGTCCGATCTAACAAAGCGAGATCCATACATGTACTGGTCGTCAAAAATCCAGACCAGTTCCATCTATGGTTTGGATGGGTATGTGGGTGGATGGAGTTGATGAGAGTGGGCATGAGCGATAAGAGAATATGCATACCTACATCCAGCATCTACTCACCCACTCCTCGCCCCCCTCTCACCCATCCACACCCTCAATGCGGTTTTCACAGTCGCCTGGATACAGCTAGACATTTATTTCTTCTTTTCTATTCTTCTTTCCTTTATTCGCACAATTTTTAGCGCACAAGAAATGTCTTAAATCTGTGCAAGACCCCCATCGACAAAAAGTTCAATGCCTGTAACATAACTACTATCGGACGATGCGAGAAAGACTACTGCTTTAGCAACTTCATCGGGCATTGCAATACGATTCATCACAGTAGCAGCTACCAGGCGAGCGCGTATCATTTTCTTTTCCTCTTCACTGTTTCCGAGACTTCGCAATCCAGGTGTATCGATTGATCCTGGCTGCACAATATTCACTCGAATCTTACGCTCTTTCAAATCGACCGTCCAACAGCGAGCGAAAGAGCGTAGAGCCGCCTTACTAGCAGCGTAAATGCTAGCGCCTGAACCACCTTTGACGGCGGCAACAGATCCATTTAAAATGATTGATCCACCATCAGTGAATATCGGCAAAGCTTTTTGAACGGCAAATAATGCTCCTTTCACATTAACGTTGAATGTATCATCGAAATTTTTTTCCGTGATCGAGCCCAGTACTGCAAATGAGCCAGCCGCTGCATTGATGAAAAGAATGTCTAAACGACCTTTCTCTTTTTGAATGACACTGTAGAAGTTGTCAAGATCGACCATATTGGATACGTCACCTTGTATGGCACTCACATTCTTACTATCAATTTTCTTCACGGCTTCGTCAAGTACCTCCTGGCGACGTCCAGTAATGAAGACATGTTCCACATCTTCAGCGATGAACCGCTGAGCAGTGGCGAAACCGATCCCTTTAGAGCTACCGATAATAAGAGCGATCTTTCCGTCAAGTTTGCCCATTTTTTGTTGTTGCTGTTTTGATAGTCAGAGTATTTGATTCACAGTTGTTTGTCGATTTGTTGTGTAGAAAGATAGACACCTTTGCACGTTATATATATAAATAAACATCACTATCATGCTGACGATTTGTTTCGTTCTCTTAGGTAACTATGCTGACACAACCGACGGAACTTAGGTAAATAAGCGAAACAATGTCAAATGCATTTCGTGGGTCTCCCTATGGATTTTTGTCAAAGACCAAAGATTCCGTTAGTGCTAGTCGATAGAGAAAATTTCTCTCTATCGAACTGGATTATTCAATTTCAATAACTAAATTCTTATTGATGCAGAGATTTCTATGTATGGTTTTCCATTCACATACTATTATTTATTTTATTCGATTGTTTAGATCTTGTTTTGGTTTAATGATGCAAAAAAAAATGAGTGATTTCTATGATATTTCCAATCAAAAAAAAGATACGATCGATAAAAATATAATAACAATCTCATTGATGTCGAAATGATTGAGAAGTTTCATTCTAATCCAATAGATATGGTTTCTCCCGATATAATTTCCAGATAAATTCTCCAAAAAGACTATTAGCCCAAGCGAACCATGATCGTGTGAATTGTTTTGGATTATTCATATTGATAGATTCATGCATGAAACCTGTGTTAGCATGAGATTTTTCGAGCATTTTGAGACAAAAACGAATTTCATCATCATCAGTCGATGTCATACCACGCATGATAATAGCCAGAGGCCAGACCATTCCAAATCCAACATGCGGTCCCCCCACTCCTTTGAACAAGTGAGAAGAAATTTCGTACATGATGAGTTGAGAAAAGTCTCACCTTCGAGAACAGTACCTTTGGAAAACCACGGATTATCCTTGCTCAAGATAAACATACGCGTATTAAGGTATATTGAATGGTTAAGAGATATGTCATTGGGACATAAATAGGGCAATGAAAGAAGTGATGGCACATTGGCATCATCCATTAAAAGCGATCTGCCCATGCCGTCAATTTCATAGGCGTAAATCAGACCATACTTGGCATGCTTCACTGTAACTGAATTGAAAGTGTGTCCGTCAGAATCAACATTAAAGAGTACTCTACGTAAACTAATAATTAATGAAGAAATATCATGAAGAAAATATTTTGTCCAATTAAGCTTTTGAACTAGTTCCAACAGAAGTTTCAACGTATGATGAGCGAAGAATTGTGATGGAACGAGATAGGGATATATTTGCAAATCATCACTTGGTCGAAAATATGAATGAATAAGACCATTCGGTCTAGCTGGATGTCCACGTGGATCACGTGGATAACCTTGTCGTTGATAAGTGTAAGGACCTAAAAACAACAAAAGGTAACATTAATTGGTGGCAATATGCAACGATTGTATGTTTGTGATCCAGTACGAAATAATGATGGAGAACTAAATGAACCGATGAATATTTGCAGATAATCTTAAATAATATCAATTTGTATTTGAAATTGGAAATTCAACTTTGAAGAATCGATCTAAATTCGAAATATTTCGGATAAAAGTCGATTTCGACTTACAAGCAACTCGTTAAATTATTGTCTTTCAAGAAAATCAACTTAATGATTTCAAATTCATTGCCGTGAAAAGTTCGATAAATAACTGTCCAAAATCTATCCATTCATATTTCAGAAAATATTCAACTAAATCTGTCGCAAAGAGCATGGATTATTCTTGAGTATCAATAAAAATCGATATCAGAATAATGAACTCATATTTTTGCATTAATGTTGACTATACTACCTAAATTATGAAATCTTTGCTGCTCTTTCATTGTCTTCAAAATAATGCGAATAGTTCTCTGGAATATTCGACTATTTTGATGAAAGAATTTTGTATCACGATCGACTTCATTCCAATATGAATGCATCAAGCGTAAAACATAGCATAAAGAATCTAATTCCCATTTACGTTCATGAACACCAGGACGCATATCCGTTTGATCCATGCTTTGCCATTCACTAGTCCTATTGGTATATTTGTAATGAGCATTAGCGTACGGATCGCGTTCAACACAAAGACATTGTCGCAAAAGTACACCTTCGATTACCAAACGTAATTGTGCATCTTGTTTCATTAAAGGTAAATAGGGATGTACTTGTGCACTGGAATCACGTAACCACATAGCATCAATATCACCAGTGATGACATAAGTATCTGGTTGATGTTGAACAGTAGTATTATTTCGCTGAAATTCAATCGTAGTATCTAATGTATTAGGGAAACAATTTTCAAATAGCCACGCAAGTGCTTTGTTTTTAATACGTTTCTTTATCTCTTTGATTAATGATTCTACTGCTGGACTAATAAATCGGCGATGATTAGCTGCAAGACGTACTTTTGGGAAATTAAAATTCATTCGCTTTTTGTTCATTGTCGCACGAGTACTATTCTGGATATTGACATTTAACATCACATTTTTCGAACGCGTATTTTGTGGCGAATGCTTCTTATATGAGATACTCGCAGTAGCATGATGTAAAGAGTGTGTAGATGACGGCAATGAAGATGTAGAGGTCAATTTTGTCCATAATATCACAACTGTTAAAGTGATAAACATACCAAGTAGAATTCTGATCAGAGAGTATCGCTGACAGCAGAACAGATCTGTGAATTGCAACATTGACTAAATATAAGCAGAACTTTAAAAAGTATGCCTTTATTATTGTGAATGTAATAAGAAGCATTATATGTCTTGTTGATATTTATTTAGGAATAGCTTGTAATCTTTGTTCTTCTTATCTTTTTTTTTAAAGACTCAATAAATATCGAATATCGCAAAACATTTACATACATTTTATCTTGTCTGTACGTTAGTATAGTTCAATGGTAAAACTTTGATCACGTTTTTGAATGATATACTCTCGAATTTTCAACAAACTTCAGTGGAGCTTGGTTGACAACAACGAATGTGATATTTTTGTAAGTTATAACCACATCCACATCCTATCTGTAGCTCGTGATAAGGTCAAGCGTGAAGCACTAGACTCAAATAGATTATACAACTTAAATCTTTGACGATTCTAATGAACTATTTAAAATTAAAGTTCGAAAAATTGTATAACATACATTGTTTTGTGTCTAAGAAGTTTCGGAGAGACAGAGGATGACGCGAAGAAAACTCCTCAGTACAATCATGTATTTAGCATTTGGATATGAAGTGTGAGTTTCGTGTAGATATCATATCATTCTTGTCTTGATAAGAAGGTTGAATCAATATTTGACATGGTTAAATACACTTCTTTTATTTATTTAATTTGATATTAATAATAATATGACATTAACAAAAATTTTTAGTGACGTTTCGTACCTTGATAAGATACTTCGTCAGACATTAACATTAGAACAAGTCAAGATGATCAAATGGATGAAATATTGTGTATATATATATTTTATGCCTTTATAACATGTGAAATAATATAGTTTGATGAGAGATTAAATATTTTTGATTGATTGACTGAAATATTTTTTCTTTCAAATCTTGAAAACACCGATTTCAAATTAACGACAATTTCAAAAACTAAGCACTTGGAAATCAACCTAGTGAGCCGTCATATTAATGATCGTACCTTTCGAAAAAAACACTTGAAGTGCTAAAAAAGAACTAACAATTTCCTCTGTAGCTTCTAAATTCTCACTGGAATTGCTCACACAGCATGCTTATCGTTGTATTTTCTATACTTCGAGTGAGTAAACACTGTCATCAAATTTAATTTATATTAATAGACTTTATAAAAAACCAATAGGTTTTTATCCTTATATATATATGTACTAGAATCTATTCATTTATTTTCCTCACAAATCAATGAAATAAAATGCTTTCTATTTTAAATAATTATTAACAATTAAATGCCACTTTATATCTAGATAACTTGACTAAAGAGGTTGCTGTATTCAATTAGATAGAATTCTATTCTGACTTATAAATAGATGCGTCGAGAACTATACATATGTATTTTTTGAATGTATTACAAAAATAATAGTTTCCTAGAGTGCAATGGAGTCAAGAGAAACAGATTTCACTTAGTTGAAAATAATAATTATTTTAATGTAGTGACTGATGCATCGAATGTGCTTCTCTTAATGGTTATTTCTGCAAACATTGTGTCACATTATGATGGGTGCTAATTTCACTAATACTCTAGAATTGTTTTTGAGCTAAACTTCGATCGACATATAATTGAGATCATTAAAATGTATCGTAAACTTGTAGATCAGTTGAGAAAACAAGACTTTTTATTTTTTTTATTAAGTTTGTAAGAACAGTCCTTTTTATACGTAGATGAATTGAGGCACTAATTACGCTTTATGATAAAAGTTAGAAACAAGAGTTCCATTGAGTCAAATTTGTTCCGCTCTACCAAGTTTTACAACTATAAACAATATTAGTCTTATTAGTTATTTAACTCCGTTTGATCTATTTCTTCTTCAGTGCTTTTACTGCCTTGTCTACTTTTACTTTCTTTAGCCATTTTCTAATAAATAGTACAAAAAAAGAAAACAAATATTCAAAAGAATAAATGACAAAAAGAATTAAGACGCAAAAAAAGAGAAATAATAAAAACGATCATCAAGGATAGATGAAACAATCCGTGTTGTCAAAATCGTCAGTTGATCGTGTTCGATAAGCGATTTAAGGAAATACCGACAAATCGCACTTAATCAGTGATTATTCGAATAACTGCAATTAATTGACGATTTTGTAAAAGACTAGAGCAGTAAATGTAAATCTATAAAAAAAACATCTTTTTCTTTTATTTTAGATCAATTTCGACACCAAAAATGGGATGTATGTACGATCATTCAAATACTTTTAAAACTTTTTTTATTTAGACAGATTCCTACAACAACAGGAATCGTAAGTATTATTTACATAAATATATTGTCTTTTTTAGTTAGGTTAATTCCGACAACAAAATGAAATGTAAATGATATTTATATATATATATTTGTTTTTCTTTTTTTAGTCCAATATGAAATTAAAAATAATATGGAAGTATTATTCAAATAAATGATTTCTTTTTTTATTTAGATCCATTACAATAACGAGATCAAAACTAACTTTGAGGCACACCACATCAACTTGTCAACGTTTGCTTTTACATAACAAGAAAGAACTTTTAAAAAAATGGTTGTATCATGGCCGGTAACTTTAAATGTTCTTCTAAACAAAAAAACAAATCTTAGATGGTTCTAATGAAGTTCCAGAGAAAATTTTAGATTGATAAATAAACAACAAAAAATATCTCATTTGGTAACCTAAACTTTTTCCGTGGAGCTTCATTTGAACAACTTAGAATTCGTTTTTGGTTCAGAAGAACATGTACAGTTGTGAGCCATGACACAGAAGTTTCTCAAAAAATTTTTGTTGTTATGTAAGGGGAAAGGATGACAGATTGAATTGGTGTGCCTAAAAAATCAGTCTCGAGGATGGATCAATTTCATACACATTTTCATAAATACTTGCATGGATTTATGCAAGAACTTATTATACGTTGCATTTTAATAAACACTTTAAGAGTTTATTATTCTACGTTTTTTTTTATATTGTATTAAGTGTTATTGTTGGCATCATGGAAGAAATTTTACTTGTTATTAAGTAAAAAAATACATGTGTAGTTTTTCATAGATAATTTTTATTTGTCACCTAGGGAATAATAAGAAGTCAAAACGAACTCTATAAATGAATGTCTGTCGATGCACATACAGCAAATTTTTCAAAACTAGTCAGTTTAAACTCTGAAGATCCATATCCTATAAATAAAATACAGAATTGCAGCCTTTTTGAGGATGTGAGTGTGAGACAACAGAAGGTGTATACCCACACACTCATTCACCCACACTCACGCCCTTAATAGTAATATTTTCTTACCTTATCCGTATGAAAAGAAACTTTGAATAAACTTATGCTACTAAATAAAAAATGATTACATATAATTGAACTAATGTACCAAGATATTTCATGTTTTTTATTGTAATGCTATTTATGGACCATCCTGTATATTTAAATAATCGCGATTTGTTATGAAAACTAGAAAAAAAAACTCAGCAAAAATCACCGGTTTTGACGATTTAATCGCGATCAAATCATCGAGTTTCACGCGATCTTAATGACATGAGTACTTATTTAAAAAAATTAATTTTATTTCGCCAAGTCGATTGCTACAAAGCACAAGTGAAGACTACAAAATTGATTTGTATTTTTCATCTACAAATCAGTTTATTTTTCGATTGGTTCAAAGATTTTATCATGCGCTTATCAGTATGTATATGAGTGATGGAGAAAAATCGAAACATAGAGAAAGAAACAAACAAGTCTCGATCTCATCTCTCTTTCTTTTTAGACACATATGAGTTACTTTTCATTTTAATAGCGTATCGTCTTTGCTTTGCTTCTTTCATCATATACCTTACTACGCTATTCAGCTTGTCCAAACGTGACGTTGTTACATTTTTGATACACTTTTTTCAATTATCTCAGAAGAGTTGAAAGCTAGAAAGTTCGTTCAAATGCCAGTTGACGCAGCTATCACACTTTATTTATGTCATAAGAATGCCTTTTTTTGACTAAAATCTCGGACTTCTAGGAAGGCTTTATCATCGCGTAACCTTGTTACATAAAAAGACCTTTCTTCTTCAATTCCACTGATAAGACTGGAATTTCTTGCGAAAATATTTCTCTCCAAATGAAACATTTCTAGAGTCAGTTTTAAAGAGCATCGAACAGTCTTTAAAGCAGTAAAAATAGATTTTCTCTAAACTATTTTTGCTCACATAAAAAATGCAATAAGCAAACGTAACCATGTTACATAGTTTTTTGTCGACCAATTTTGAGATACTTAACGTGTTCAAAAATACTTGATTTTCATCAATATTGATCTTCTCTGTATATATAATTGTTCTACGCAAGAATCAAATTACTACATCAAAACGGGAACTCTTTAACTATACAGTAAGTTGAAAACTGTACAAGTTACCCTTAGCGACGAAAGTCAAAAATAAATTAGCCATTTTGTAGAGAATTAAATTTTGCGTCGAACAGTATGTTACTTCGCATTTTTTTGAAAAAATTTCCTAGCTAGGAAATTCAAGATAGAATTTTTGAACAGTTTCAAAGCCAGTTCTCGATGTCAAAATTCAATTTAAAAAATAATGTATTCAGATCTGACCAACATAAAAAAACAAAATTTTCAAAAACTTGACCAACGAAGTGTCTCATTACGTGGACAAGACGTATTTCCTTCTTGTGATCGAAATGAATTTAATTTTCGCTGAGAATCGCCACGTCAGTATGATTTTCTGCCTCTTTCCTCTGATACAATTAACAAGAGATGCCTTCATTTATTTGGACAGTATAAAAAAATATTTTGTGACTAAATAAATGTCGCAAATACGTATTCATTAATTAAAAGGTTTTATTTTTATCATTGACAGTCACATGGGAATAGAACAAAAAGAAGAAGAGGACTACTTGAATACATATAAGGCTAAAGATTTTATATGCATAGAAAGACGTGACTATGAATATGTGTGCATGATTTTGCTCTGTATTGACGACGATATGCACTGTTACTGATGCGGAAAAAAGCACTATGAGAGCAAAAAAATGAATATATCTCTCTCTTATTATCTATGAAAAGAAAATATTTTTTTTATAAATTTCTCCTTGCGAGACGATCAACGACTATATACAGCCGAAGTACAAAGTTCAGCACAATGGTTTGTTGGATCATCTTTTTGATGTTGACAGCAACAATCTATATGGTACAAGTAGCTATAGTTGAAGATACAGATGCTAAACGTTTGTATACGTCCGTCCATTATGTAAACAGAAATAACATAATTGATTGTTGCCGCAAATGTCATTGGGTAAAGTCATACTGATAGGAAAAAAGAAAAGAATTCAAGAAATTATTTTCCTCAACACTTCATGCATATATAAGACATACACCAGTCTCAGTCCAACTAGGTAACATCTTATTTAGATGCCAAGTCAACTGTGGACACGAACGAGACTTCATATAAATCTGAATGATTAATAGTTTCTTTGTGCATCAATCTCAGAACTACCTGTCCGATAGAATATTATTTCGACTGAGATTGATGCATACTTTGTTCATATCCAATATCTTTAACACGAATATTTTTTTCCTCCTGAATAAATACCATTCTGTTTTTCACTCTTTCTCTTCATAGTATTTCTTATTCATTTTAAGCTTACGACTGAAGGTAAGAATAAATAGTCCTACATGAATCACATGCTTGTTTTTTTGCGTTGATGATTTATCAATCTTCACCACTACTTAAGAAAGCGTTCTATTATTAGTTTTTTCTTTCTGCTTGCTTTTTTTTGTATTCTACACTTTAAAGAAAGCTGTTGGTTGTGACCATTAACCGTGACTATAAAATTACATTAATTTATAGTTTCGTTATTCTGTAAAATATCCTTGAAGAAAAAGTAGGAGAACACATAGAAGAAAAAGTAATAGGTGAAAAATCAGAAACATCGATAAAATTTTATAATTGCTTGATCATATAACTAAAAATAAAACAAATGATTTTATCATTTCAATAAAATCTTATGGATAAATTTATTTGTTCCTTTATTTTATTGTAGATGGATAATTTAGATACTGACAAATACTTTGAATTTAAGACATATGAAGAATTTCGAAAAGAACGATTGAAATTAAATTATGATAATACATTAAAATTATGGTATTCACTACCTGATACTCTACCACTAAATGATAATAATCGAGTCAGACGACACACACGTAAACAACAACGAGCACGTTTCAGAAAAATAAAACACTATTTGCTTTATTGTTTATTGCTCAAGAAAACGTCTCATGGGAAGAAAATTCGGTCAAGAGGTAAATAAGAAACAAAAAAATTAATTTGATGATTAATCGAGAAATTAGTATATAACAATCTAATTTCGATTATTGTTTATTTTCAAGATAATTTTCGATAAAATTAATGAAAGAATATATATAGAGTAGATTATAATTCGTTTATATCAAAGAATAAAATTCAAAAAGATCACGTGAAAATTATTGTTTGATTTTGTTTTTATTATTATTCTAAGATAGTAGATTTGAAATCAAAATAAAAATAGGAAAATGTGCTTTGAAGAAAATTTCATTTCATTTTTTCTTTCAGTTTTTCGGTTATGGCATGAAATGTTCAATATACCGGCATCAAATGATGGATTTATTCGTGACATACATCAATTATTGGGTCGAATCACTGTAGAGTTTTGTAGCAGAGGACGACAATATGATCCAACAGTTAGTTATGAAGAATTATTTAAAGCTGGTCGAAGTGTTTGGCTTATGAGTACTTTTCACATTGAATGCAATTTACCCTTAGTTTTCACTGATTCTATTCTTGGTTATAATATGCTTTATCCATATACAGATGATTTAGTCGATTGTAACGATATAAGTCGAGAAGCAAAAGCCGATTTCGCAAAAGTTTTTCATGAACGACTACTGATTGGTGAACCAACATACGATCCTCAAGTACATTTTGATGGAAAAAAATCAAATATTGCTGAATTAAAGTTACCATCATCATTACAAGCACATGCTAATCGTATAGTAAAAATATTTGATATGGTGAAATTTATTGAAAATGATTGGGAACGTGGTGGTGAATATGAAAGTGTTTATATGGGTTTAGCTACAATACATGAAGGGCAAATGAAATCAACATTACAACATGCAAGACCTGAAGATGGTTATGCACCAACCATGGCACAAATTGAACAAATTAGTGCAGAAAAAGGTGGCGCATCAGTACTGGCTGGTGGATTTTTACTTGAAGGACGATTAACAAGAGCTCAAATGGCTTATTTAGAATATTTAGGATTTGGTTTACAATTACTTGATGATTTACAAGTAAGTTCAAATTAATTTTGAAAAGAAAATATTTCTTTTTTTGTTTTTTAAGGATCTAAAAGAAGATATGAAAAATAATCATCGAACAGTTTTTACTCAAACTCTTGCTGAAGGTCGAACATTAGATGCACCAACAGCACGTCTTATACAATATTGTTATTGTGCACCAACATTTGAAAAATTTAATGATGATAAACGTACAGTTTCAGATGAAGAAACTGATGTTACATTGGCTCAATATGTTCGAGTTTTAATGATGATGTTATATGTTTTTTTGATTTTAGAAGCTGCATCTCGATTACGAAAATATTATTCAAAAAAATTCTATCGTGAATTATCTTCATTATGTCCACTTAGATTTCGTCATCTGAGATTTGCTCATATTGAAAAAAAACTTTGGAGTGTTATACAAAAACATTGGTTTGAATAAGTCATTTTTTAGTCTTTTATTTAACAATTGTGATAATCTATTGATTTTATTAACATATGTTGTATTTATGTAAATGTAGATGATAGGATTTTTTTTTTCATTTATTATTCGAATAAAAGACGGTAGAACAGCTATTATTCATCACTCGAAAGATATGAAACACAAAGAAAAGAAAATGAATTTCAACTAGGATTCGAACCTAGGTACTATCATGTTTTATGTATTTTATTTTGCCAGGAAAAAAATGAATGATACGAATTAATCAGATTTATAGAGTTTGAAGGTACGTTTAAAAAATGATTAGTTATGCTTCTCAAAAACACAATCCATAAACTAGGAAATATATTTTTGTAAACAGTTGATGAGTTAATCTACTTTACTTATGCCGCTATGAATCTTGACTGTATAGTTCATTATTAATAAAATGACATGGCACAAGTGACTAATTTTTCACGCATAATCAATTAAATATTACGATTAATACATTTGAATGTGATAAATATATCATCATTTGATTTTTGAGAGATTTTGAAAAATATTCTTCTAGTTTATCTATTTTGATACTGTTTCGGACATTAGTTTTACATATAATGTAAACAGAAAATTTGGAAGAATGTTTTTCGCTAATTTTTTGTTCAAACTGTATTATAATTGCAGGCATATATTTCAAAAGAATTCAATAAAACATTAACGGACCTAGGATTTTGTGAGAGGGTCACTTCTCTGAAGAAAGGCGTGATCATTGGGAAAAATCACTCTTTGAGGTTTATATTAGGTAGTATAAACTCATGTTTTGTTCATTTTTTTCTGGAGAAAAACGAACAAGATCTTGTTCGAATCGAAAGCAATCTCCCCTTCGTGCTCCTTCATAAACCCATCACTGCGACAAAAACTGTCAAACACTGGATCTTAATACATGTGATAAATTCGAAACAATTAATATTCAGAACAAAGATGTAGAGTAGTTCGGATCTTATGTTGAACACCTTTTTCTGAAAAATCGATGTTTAAAATATCATAACTTTGCTATTTTGTATCACTTTTTTTGGCCAAAACCACTGATTTTCAATACAAAGTATTCTCTACATACCTATCTAAAAATTATGAACATGTCTTGTATAGCATCAAACTATTATGAATATTCAGCCAAAAGAGTTCTTGAACAAAAAAATAAAAACGTCTGAAGAAAGTCATCAATCGAAAATTAATTCTCCTCTACATATAGAGCATTAACTCAGATATACACTTATATATCTACTGCAATGAATCATAGATACGACGATTTTGTAAAGAAACTTTCAATTTATGAAAATATTTCTATGTGGAGATCTGAAAAAAAACAACGTTTACACAAAATACAGTGAAATTATTTTTAGAGAAACTTGTTGAGCTTGTTTTTCAAAAATAAATTGTCAATGGCGCGAATTCTATTAGGGCTTTGATCTATATTACAACCTCTGTCAATCAGCAAACTATAAGCTCAAATGGAAGGTGCCATCGTATCGAGTCTGTCACATGATTCAACTTTCTCATAAATTTTTGAAGAATATTTTCAATTTAGTTAATACCTAATTT
>CAJNOL010001680.1:0-56920 GCA_905250125.1 Rotaria sordida
TCAAATGCAGATATTAAGTAAGATTCTATACAGTTTAAAAAAAAAAAAATTATCACACATAAATAATATTATCATAAGTATTTCTATGAAGAAGTATAGACATGAATGATAATATTAGACTGAAAATGTTTTTGAAAATTTTCAGATAATTCAAGTTTTCTGTTATGATGAAAAATCAATTATCTATAAGACTACTATTTGTTTATTCTGTATGAACTAGAAATAAATAGCTGATATCTTTTACAGTAGAAAAAAAATCAGTAATTGTCTTTTAGAGCTTTGATAGTCATTTCATGATTACTTCAAAATCCTTTGAAATTTCAGAGGTGAAGGATAAGGGCTCTTACGCAAGGATAGTACAAACGATACTCTCTCTTTCTATGATATTATAATAAGAAAATTTTGATAAGAGCTGTTATTTATGATATGGGTGGGTGTGAGTGTTGATGTCTGGATAGATGTCACTGTCGAGGTAAAAAGAACATCCATATATCATGAAAAAACAGTTCTCGAAATTTTCTTATTATGATATTAATTGAATAGAGTACGGAAAAGGCTTTTACTTTGCACATCTCTAATCTGAATATGTTCAATATTTCAGTAGTTAAATATAATAAGTATTCCTCCCTTCTTTCCGAATATGAATATCAAAATTTTTTCAATTCTTTTTTTGTATTATTTTCCATTGATGCGCATCTTTAGAGTGTTCTCTATCGATCTGCAAAATAAAAAGTATTTTGACTTCGAAAAGAGCGATTTTCGAGATCGACTACATCAAAAAAAAAAGTGGATTTTTTACTATTTTTTTTCAAATTACTTTGTCCTCACTCTATTTTACTCTCAGTTTGTCGACATGGTAAGAGGTCTCAAGCTGAAGCTTTTACTCCATGTACTAGACATGATTTCGCGTAGGAATTTTTTTTTTACTTCAAAAAATATTGCTCTAGTTATTTTGTGTAGCTTTTACTAAATTTTTTCTTGTAAAAACAAAAAGAAACAATTGGTTTTCAGATTGTATCTAGTATTTTGGTTTTTCTATTCAAAGATGTAAGAAAAAAAAATTCATCCCAAACAGTGCCCAGTACCTGTCAAGAAGGTTTATAGTTTCATTGAATGTAATATCTGAAAGAATGATTCGTTATAATCTGAAAGCATTCAGAAACCTAGGAAAAGAGGAGAGTCTTCTTTCAGCATGCAATTATACATTTGTATACTTCAATGGTATTCGTATTTTCGTTAAGTTTTAGTTATTTTCTAATATCTGAAATATTTTCATAGAAATGAAAACTTTCAAATTTTGTTTTTTTTTGTAATTTTAAACTATTTTATTATTTTTATTTAATAGAAATTTAGTACCAATGTTTCTTAGTACAATCTATGCACATGATCCAGTTGCTTCATTACTTAATCTTGATTCAAATACATTAAAATTTGCAAATCCAATGTCAGTATTTTATTTGGATAGTCCATCAAAAGAATTAGTTGAACAAATTGTTCAAGGTTCACAAAGATTAACTGCAGCACAAGTACCTGAATTTGTTGGACTTGCTGCAACTGTTCTTAAAAAATATAAAGCTCGACAAGAAAATAAGAAAGATGCTCATATGGTATGTTCACCAATTTTTTTTTCTTTTATGAAATACGATCTAAAAGGAGTATTGCAGTATAAGATCACATTATAATATATATGAACTATTTCTTTAAGTACATTTCAAGAGAATTAAATGAAATGATAATGAAGAAATTTGTCCAAAAAGGAGATAGAATAAAATCTGTGATTAACAAGTCTTGTACAAGGATTGCGCTAATAATCTTTTGTTTTTTGAATTTTTCTTTTTAGAAAATTAAAGATTTTCAAAGAGCTATTTCAAAATTTTTAAACAATCCTACTAAAGATAATAGTCAAGCTGTAACAGCTACATTATCTGCATATGCACAATTAGGTTTATATGATGATCAAGTACGAAATTTAGCTTCTAATGATCAAGCACCATTAGAAATTCAATATCATGCACTTAATGCTATTCGTCATATGTGTGATCATTATATTGATGATAATAATGAATTAAAAATTCGAACTGATCTTCAAAATCTTTTATTACGTAAACTTCAAAATAAATCAAATAAAAATGCTGTACGTGTATGGGCATTTGAAGCATTATATACACCATTTATTTTCAATCCAGAAGAAAGTGATTCAACATTATCTGATGATTTAGAAAAAGCACTTTCAAATATTCTTAATGAACCACTTAATCAGGTAAACAAATTAAAATTCAATATATAATTTTTCTTTTTTTCTTTGTTTACATCTAAATATAGGTAAATGGTTATATTTGGTCAGTATTAAAATATTCATCACTTAATCGTCTTTGTCCATTACGTGGTCTTGCTGCTCGATTACGAGATCATCATGATAATAAAAAACAATTTTCTGAACAAGCAACATTATCATCACGTCATATTGAAGTTGAATTTTTACTTCGTCGAAATTATCAAGCTGTTATTCATTTTAGTGTTGTATTTGAAAATGATCGAGCTGTTCCATCATTTATTTCAGCTAAACTTGCATTTGATGGTGTTCGACGTGAAACATTACGTTTACCATGGTTTGATGGAGCATTAATTATTGAAAATCTTGATTGGAATGTTGCTGATTATTTCTTACGATTAGATCCATTAAATACTAATAAAAATGTTGATGATAGTTATAAAGAAAAAACAAAAAATAATTTACCACCTAATATAAAACGACTTCAAAATGTAAGTTTAATATGATTTGATTTATTTTTCTTTTTTTTTTACTAAATTTTATTTTCTTATTATTATAGACTCATGATCAAAAAGAAGAAGATCCCGATCCATCTGTTCATCTTTATGTTAAATTATTTGGTGCTGATATTCGTTCACGTGATGTTACAGATAAAGTTCAAGATCTTCTTCGTAGTAATATACGTACATTTGTTCGAAATCAACTTTTAAATAGATTAAAAGAACTTGCTGGAAAAACTCCCCTATTTCGTATACCATTAGAAATAGGTGCTGCATCGGCAGCTGCAAATGGTTTAACATTATATAAAGCTGCTCAAATTGGTGTACTTGCTGATTTAACAACAGATTTTAAAGATACACGTGATAGTAATGGTTTAGGAATGTTTCGATTAAATAGTCGATCAGCGTAAGTATTCATTTCTCTTTTTTTGATTGAAATTATTGAATATCTTTTTATTTATTTATTTTTTTTGTGAATGAATTTTTTTTTAGATTGAGTTTTTCATTAACACTTCAACGTGAAGTATCATCACCATTGACAACTATTGGTGAAACAATTCAAATTGGTGCTCTATCCAATGTTCCATTTGAATATTCAATTGTAGCAGAAAAAGATGGACGAACACGTGAATTTAATCTTCCTAATAGTCAATCAACACTTCTTGCTACTGAGTAAAGTTTTTCTTTTCTTTTTGTGTACTCAAAAAGTGAGTACACTCTAGAATCGGTCAGTATGTCCGTCCGTCCGTCCGTCCGTCCGGCCGGCCGGCCGTTAACACGATAACTTTTGAAAGGAGAGTCCAATCGCGATGAAATTTTCTACACAGTTCAGTCTTATCAATGTCTCGGTCGAGTTCGAAGATGAGAAGAATTGGCTGAACCATTCCTGAGTTATTGCAAAAATACTCATTTTTTCCTATGCGAAAACTGACCCATCTTGGCTTTCGTAAACAACTTTTCCTATCATAGTTAAATAAAACCCCAACTATTATATACCTTTCGATAGAGAATTTCACGAGCTACAAAATGGTATATAAAACATAAAGTAACAAGAAGGCTAACTCACCTATTACAAAGATAATTAAAGGGAAATGGGTTCCGCTTTTGTCCACGATCTAATTGACTCACAATTCGAGCTCTATCTTCCGATCATAGAGTTGATACTTTGAGGTTTTCTGGGGCGGAGAACTCGAATCCGTACTCCATTTGCCTCGAAATATTATTGGTTGAGCAGTGACCAATAGAAATCAAGTTATAGGAAAAAACGACTTTCTTAGGGTTAATCAAGGCGAAGAGTTCAAATTTGAGCTCTATTCGCCTCCAAGCCCTATTGATGGACCAATAGCCAGCAGAAATAAACAGTTTATAGGAAAGGTTTCCCAGTATAATTTTGATATCCACATATTCTAGGATGACTCATCGGTCTAATTCACTTTTTGAAGTACACATAACTCTCGGATTTAAATCCGAAGTTTCCGCATTTATTACATGTTGATATTAATTTTTTTGTTTCTAGTTTTCAATATTCATTACGTACATCAAATGGTCTTAAAGTTGTTCCAAATCCTAAATCGGCTAGTATCGATCCATCATGTACATCAAACATGGTTTATTATGCATTTGGTGTTCGAGCATGTTTAGAACTTAATCCATTCCGTTCAATTCAACTCGGCACTCGACCAACATATCCAATGACTGTAAGATTTTCATTTGTATATTTGTAAGAGATGTACGAAATCAAGACTACGAGAAAAACAAAAATATGGATTGTTCGAATAGGAACTAAAAATTAACAAATGAATTGAAATACGAATAGTCAAAACTTTCTTCAGATTTAATGCGAACACATATCTGTTATCGAGATACATCTATATGATTACACATTTTTAAAAGCATCTTTCATAAAAATCAAAATCCTAAAACTATCGATGAAATCAAGAGCATCAACAAGATTGTAGAAGAAAGCGATTGTCCATTGTTGCAAAGATTAATAAGCAGAACAAATTGATCGTATAGTTTTGCGAAAGAAAAATTGAACAACTAAATTTTCTGCCGAAAATTCAGTTATAACATATGAACTTTTTTGAATAGTAGATTTTGTTTTCTGATATTTATTATATCAACCAGGCCTCGAAACAGATCACTCGACCCGGCCCAACGATTTTATCCTTTTTCAGGGTCATAAAAAAAGTAGCTCGATTTCGAGGCCCCGTACTAACTGATGCATTGTGAAGGATCCAAGAATGTCTTCTAGAGACATTCGACAACAAAATAATGTTGTAGTCAAATTCAATTTCGACTTTATTTCATGTTAATTGAACGTTCAGCAAAAAATTTAGTTGACTTCGTGATGAGGCTTTAAAAATCACTCTTCTAAAATTCCCATCCAGTCTTTTAAATTGAAACTTCAATCATTAAATATTTGATTTTATTCCATATAGATAACTGTTAGTAAAGATGCATCAATTAAAAAATGGCGTGTTGGTTGGCGTTTTAATGCTCAAGATGCTCCACAATATGAAGTTGCTGTAGAAAAAGTTGGTACAACTGGAACATATCCTGGTATATATATATATATATTAATCAAAATTCTTTTATATCAATACAACAATTTTTTGTTTTTATTTTTCTAGGTTTAGGAGTTTCTGCAACAAAAACTGGCAATCAATTTGATATTAAAGTTTTAACAGGCATGAAATCTTTTACTGTTAAAGGTGAGAAAATAACACAAAAAAGAAAGAAAACAAGATTTTTATTTTCTTTTATAATAATAGGTACACAAACTGGTAATAAATTTGAAGGTACAGTTTATTCAAATGATAATAAACAAGTTATGACAACATCTGGTACATTAACTATAAATAATGATGGATTTAAATTAGATAGTAAACTTTTTGATATTTCAAGTAAAAAAGAAGTTTTAACATTAAGAACTGATGTATTACCAAATCGTGGAAATGGTCTTACAACTAATATTGATTTAGTAACAACTGATAAATCGAAATCAGTTAAAATTCATTGTAAGTTTTATTTTCAAAACAAAAAAAATTCTTTAATTGTATTATTATTATTTTTTTTTCTTATATTTAATTTAGTTCGTGGAGATTTATATAAACCAGATTCAAAACTCTTTCATATTGATGGAAGTTTTAATCTTGGTGATATAATGTATAATGGTAAAGCACATTTTGAATCTGATAATGCTCATACACGTATTGAATTACGTCGTTTAATTAAATATGGTAAAAGTTCAGCACAAAGTGGTCATGATTTTGTTTATGAACGTAAAAATAATGTAGGAAATGCACAAAATAATTATAATATAGCATCACATCTTTCATTACGTACACCAACACGTGATGAACCAATGAAAGTATTTGATTTTAAAACAGATTTTACTCGAACAAATGATTTATCAAATGCAACAATTCAAAGTTCACTTGATTTATTACTTATGACACGTAATCCACCAGTACAAGAAAGAATTGAATTTGATTATATGAGAAAATCAATTAGAAAAAATAATCAAGCAAGAAGTTTAATATCACCTGAAGGAAATTTAAAAATTCAAGTTAAAACAAAATCAAATGTTTTTAATTTTCTTTTGGATCATCAACATCGACGAACTGCAGAAGCATCGAAAAAAGGTTTGATATAGTTTTTTATTTAATTTGACAAACTTCATAAACAAGTTTTTTCTTTTTTTCATATATATTCTAGTGAGATAATCAGAAATATGAGGCTCAGACTTAAGGATATACAGCGCTGGTGTAAACATTGAAATATTGAGCGTGAGTCATCGATTACACTGACATACGCGTTCACTACAATATTGAGACACTAACTCTATCAAAATATGCTCTATTTGTAGCAATATGTGCGAGTGCTTCAGCGAACATTGGTGGCAATGCATCAGCATACTCATGTAGACAGTATAAACTGATGATACTGAGTCGGTGATGTTGGTAGTCAGTAGATTGAAATTGCGCATCTCTACTCGATAGAAGCCGTCGAATTAGTTCCGAATCGGGACCGATGAGCTCTAATCGTTTGCGAAATGTATAGGGTGTACTAGTCACTGAATACACAAAATGATCTTGTATCTTCGACGCGACTATCCAATTTCGATCATAAAATTTTATTGAGAATATCAAAGTACAATTCGACTGGATCTGGAAATTTCTAATCCAACACGCTCTACTATTCAGACTTCTAACTATGTCTGCGTAGGCTCAAGCCTCCTCTACCTCCCATCTAGTTATGTCACTAGTATTTTCTCACTGCAAGTCTTATTTAATAGATTGGTAGTTCCTTCATATAGAAGTAACAATTTTTGAATATACGAACTACTAATCTTTTTTGTCTTTATTACAAATTAAACAACTATACTAATTTGCTTTACATTTTATTAATAATGTATGAATAAATTCAATAATTTCTTTTTTTTTCTTTTTTCTAGGACCTGTAACGTTTCCACCAACATTTAATATTGCTAATAAGATTCATATCAATGCTGATACAGATAAATTACTTCCTGATATTCCACGTCCATTTGCTTTTGATATTTTATCTGATCTTGATTTTCAATTACTTAATGAAATTAATTATAAATTTCAATATGAATGTCGTCGTCGTCAAGCTTCAGGATCATTTACATATCATGCTCAAGTTGATAAAGTTACTGATGGTCATTTATTTTCTGGTACAAGTAAATCTGAATTACAATGGAATAATAAACAAAATAAAGCAACATCAATGGGTAATTTTGCTATTTGTACACATTCACGTTCATTAAAAACACATTGGGATATAAATACAAATCTTGTTCAAGATCGAAATGATATGGAACTTGATATGAAAATACGTTTTGATCGACAACCTAAAAAAAGTTCACCAAAATCATTAATTATGGTATATGATATTAAATTAAAAGCACCTAAACATCAATCATTTCAATTAATTGATATTGATGGTAATTTAACAAGACAAAATGGTAAATTAGAAACATTTAATTCAGTTGCTTATCGTGTTGATAAAAATTTAACTGAAATGAATTTAAATGCTATAATTAATCGTAATCAAACTGGTGATGGTACATTACAAACAAATATTGTTTTATCATTACCATTTAAATATTTACCATATATAACACATTCATTAAAATTAAAACGATCACCAACAGATCAACGTACAAATTATATTGAATCAAATTTAATTGCTAAACCAGTTTTAGCTCATTATGGTTCAATTAATATTGATCGTACAGAAGATAATAAACGACCATGTGTACATATTGAAAATGAACTTGAATATTTACGTGGTAATGGTGATAATTTACATGGTAGATCTGTTATTGATGTACATCGTTGGTCAAAATTACATTCATCTGGTGCATTAAAACGTAATACTGATTTATTACATAAACATTCAATTGGATATATATTTTCACGTAAAACACGAAAAGTTGCTTTATCATTATTAAGTCCACAATTATCAGGAAATCCATTAAGTATTATTGGTGAATTAACAATTGATCGTGAAAATCGTATTGGAAAATTAAAATGGCCACAAGAATTTGGTGTTCATCTTGAATTTGGTACACCATTAACAAATTTAACTGCATTTCATGTCTTCTATAATTTACCAATGTTTAATAAAGATTCAGAGACAAGAGTTGATGGTGCTCTTGGTTTTAAACTTGCTTCACCGGTAAGAGGACAAATCATTCACACCTTTATTCTCACAGAGGATTGTACTGACAATTTTGTTTTTTTTAATTTTAAATAGAGACTTATTCCAATAAGTTTCTATGTCAAAGGAAAAGGATCACTTGATACAACTCTACGTATTACTAAATCAATGAAAGTCGGTGATGATATAGCATTAAGTACATCATTAACAGCTGCATATAATCCTCAATTAATAAGTCAAATTAGTTCAACAACCAGTACAAAATTTCATGATAAAGAATTTCAAAGTTCATTTTATGCTCTATTTAAACAACATCAATTTATTGTACGAGGTATGTTAAATACAACAGATAATCAAGATTATAAATATGAAATGAATATTGGTTTTGATGATAATTTACTTACTGGACATACACAACGAACTGATGGTCAACAAACAACTGTATCAGATATTGATACTAAAAAATGTACACCAACTGGACAATATAATCGTTGTTATAAAGGTGATATTACTGTTCAAACAGGCAATAATGCTGGAAGAAAAGGTACATTCGATGTTAGTTGGGGTCTTGGAACAGCTAAATTAGATGTTAAAGTACCTGATCAAGTTGAACTTAAATTTGATCATACACATACTGGACGTATACGTGATGAAGATTTTAGTTCAAAAACAATGATTCAAGGAAAATCATTACGATCAGATAATAAAGGTTCATTTAGTTATTCCGGTTCCGTTGAAAAAGATGATGGTAGATGGAATAATATACAAGTACAAACATCATCAACAGATATGAAAACAGGACAAAAATCATTAGCAACAAATATGCGTTTAAATCAAAAAATAACTGATAAATTATCTGGACAATTTCAACGTAAAATTGATGTTAGTCTTGAAAAACAAGGTAATTAAAACAAAAACAAAAACAAACAAACAAACAAAAGAATTTTAATTTTAAATTTCATATATATTTTTAGGTTTAACTCTTATTGATTGGTCAAGTGAAGCAGTTAATTGTAAAGATAATCCAACAAATGTTCTTTCTGGTATTTGTGAAACAGCAACATTTACTACAAAATTAAGTAATGTATTAGCACAACGTCTTCGACAACGTCTTCAATTACCAACTGATTCAAAATTATCAAATCCAACTGGTCAAGTTACATATGATGGTACAATGAAATTAGATGTTAAATTTGATCCTAAATTAGGTCCACATACATTTACACTTGATTTAAATCGTTTGAAAGAAGATGCTGTTGATGTTAATATGGTTTATCAACCACGAAATGATAATCAACCAATGAATCTTGTTGTTAAAGCTAATTTTCCACAACAAAATCCAATATCAATTAAATATGATGAAACACGTCGTTCACAAACAAATTATCGTGGTGTATTAAAATATTCATTTAATGCAAATGATAATTCAGCTGAAAAAACTTATCAATGTGATGTTGATCGACCAGATCCAATGGATGTTTCAGTTAATTGTCAAGGTGAACGAACAAAATTAACAATTGATATTGATCGTAAAGCAGGAAAATCAAAAGTTTATGTTGATTTAAATCGATTTCAAGGTGAACGTATTGGATATGAAGGTGTACTTAATCCACAAACAAATGAACTTGATGCTACATTATATACATTAGTTACATCATGGAATGTTAAACGACAACCAGGAAAATCAACTGTTATTACTGTTAAACAAAAAAATAAAGAAGTTTTACGTGTTGAAGGTACAAAAGTTAATAATCAAGAAATTCAAATTAAATTTTCACCAGCTAATGTTAATCTCAAGTAAGATAATAGAAAATTTTTTTTTTTAGCTAGAAGATTTAAATAATCAAATACAAAAAAAAGAAATATAAGTTTCTTTTTTTCTCTCCTGAAATAAGAACATTGAATCTACCGTTATATAAAAGACATACATTTACTATATACCTATATATATCTTAAACATAGCATTTGAACTATAATGGTACAAGAAAAGAAGGAAAAAGCAAATTTAATGAATCACACTATAATGCATATCCTATCTATTAATTGATTAAATATTTTCTATTTCATATTGATAAATTAAAATTTATATTTTTAGATTTGAATGGGATAATACAACAGTAGTTACACTTAAACAAACAGCACCATTACAACGTGATCTTTTATCAATAACTGTTGATCGTGCAAGAATTCGTCATTATTTACCATCATTACGTAATCAAAATCGACCATCATATGATATTGATCGACCATTTGTAAAATCACAAAAATCATTAGTTGAAATAGCTTTGGATTCTAATATATTTCTTTCACTTTCACAAGCACTTGATAAAATAGGTTCACATAATGGTTTATATGGTTTAGATACAATTAAAAAATCATTTAAATTACAAATAGGTGATGCACCATTAACAATTTATAATGTTCAACATTGGAAAACACATGAAGAAAATAGTCAATTACCAGAAAGTTATTCTTTACGTATTGTTAATAATGCTAATGCAAATTTAGTACAATTAACAACAAATAAATGGAATGAAGTTCGTTTAATATCAAAACTAAGTCATTCATTTGATGGTGGAAAAACTTTAACAACTGATTTAAAACTTGATAGAAATTATGCACATCAAGTTGGTTCAGTTTATTTTTATCATAGTTTTGGTTATCGAAATGTTGAAGGAGTTAAACAACTTCGAGTAAGAAAAAATTTAAAAAAACGATTATATATGATTTTATTTTTCTTAATAGAATTTTACACGAAATTTTGTTCGTGGACATATATTACAAGATTTAGATAAATCAAATCTTGCTGGATTAATGAGAAGTTTTCGTTTACGTTTACGATCAATTTTGGATGTAGATTATAATGCTGTTAAAGAAATTGTTACAGCATGGAATCAAGAACCAGAAAAGAGTTTTCTTCGACAATGGTCGTAAGTAACAAAAATTAAAATTAAAAAAATTTATTTAAACACGAATGAATTTATTCTATCCTATTGATTGAGAAGTTGTATTGTTTATAATATTTTGACTTAAAAAGTAAATGACACTTCACATGAACGCAATGTAAAGTACAATATTCAGTCATTTTTACACTTAGTATATGATCAATTTTGAGAACTTGCTGTGTATATAAGCGATTTGCAATCTCATTGTACTGTTCGTGAAAAAGAAAAGTTCTACATTAAAATGTTTTAATCCACTGATTTTGTTACTATAAGTTAGGAGAGAATAAGAAAAAAAAAATTCCCTGACTAGCACTATAAGGCGTTGAATATACACAAGTTTTTGGAAATAGTCATAATCCTCGGGATCATTTTCCTAGAAATCATTAATAATTAATATAAATTAAAGGTGCGACATAGAGTTTGATAGGTCTCGGTGAGATGAATTCAATGGCACATATTGCATCGCTACTACACCTTTATACCAATTTCTATAGGCAAAAACGTTATGATCATTGCAATTAAAACGCATTTTGGCTAGGTTGGCAAAAATTTTCACTAGGGGAAAAAACAAAAACTTCCGAATTTTACATTTTTTTTTCGTGATTCTACTTTTTATCAAATTTTTATTATCTAAAATTATAAATTATTTACTTTAGTACTCGTCTTGGTTTATCAGAATTCTTTGCTAAATATCCAACATATGCTGATGCATCTGATCGTGTATATGCTATACTTCGTGAACGTGCTAATGAACGTTCAGAATTTTGGCGTGGTCGTTTTGAATCTATTCTTAATGAAAATCGTCTTAAAGATTTATCTGAACGTGTTCAAGCTCGTCGTTCAGCACTTATTAAACGTTTATTAGATCGTGCAGAAAAAGTACTCGATCGTTTATTACCTAAAGTTGATCAAGCTGAAATTGATAAACGTATAGTTAATTATGTTGGAAAATTATTAGCAGCATTTGAACAAATATCTAAACGTGCTACTGAACAAACGAAAGCGACATTTAAAGCTATTGATGATGCAACTAAAGGTGAAGATAATAAATGGTTTCGTACATTAGTTGCTGATATTGATTCAGTTGCATTAGCTGCTGCAGCTGATGCTGAAATTACTAAAGCATTTAAAAAATTAGGTGATTCATCAAAATTATTTATTGGTAATATTCAACAAATATCACGACGTATTACAAAACGACGTGAAGCTATTCGTGAACGTGTTAAAAATGCTATTCGACATATTCCAAAAGTAAATTAACAGATTTTTATTTATTTATTTATTTATTTATTTATTTATTTATTTGAATAAAATAATTTTCTTGTTTTTTATTTAAGGCATTTCTTAATAATACAAATTTTGAATTATTAGTACCCATTGGTCGTCAACCAGGTAGTTATGTTGGTACAAGTGAATTAATACTTGGTATTGGTAGTCTTCTTCGAAATCGTGATCAAGCATTTGATACAATACGTTCAGTATTACGAAATCGTCTTGAAGCACGTTCAGAAACATATCAAAATTATTATAAAGCATTACGTTCACTTGCTAAACGTTTATTTCAACGTAGTCCATCATTAACACCTGAATTTCAAGCTGTTATTGCTCAAACTGGTGATGCTATTGATTTACATGGTCATTATGTGTATTTAAATCCAGCATGTGATTATTTATTAGCACATGATTTTGCTGATTTACAATTTTCATTTCAATTTGTTAATGGTAAAGTTCAAACAGTTATACCAAATCAAGGTGATATAAAAGAATATGATTGTTCAAATACTGGTCGTGTTCAAGTTTGTAATCATGGAACTTATTATACTCTTAATGTACCTATGCATTATGGTTTGTTTTGAAAAAAAAAGCAAAAACTTTTTTTTTTGTATTTTTATTTGTTTTTCTTTTTATATTAAAATAGGTGGTCGTGTTGATGGTGCACTTGGTGATGTACGTGATCGTAGTAATAAGGATGATAATAATTTAAGTCGTTGGTCATTACGACAATGTTCAGCAGGAACAACTGATCAAATGAAAAAAGATGGACAAACAATACCAGAATGTGCTAGTGATGATGATGTAAGTTTTTTTTATTAGTTTAGTTGTATTTAATGAATAATTTTTTTTTTTGTTTTAAATTAGGATGAACAAACATTTTGTGAAAATTTTGTTCTTCGTGGTTTAAAAGCTGGAAAAGATAAACGATTATTACTTGCTCAAGTTTCACAAGCACAAAAATCATTCGTATAAAGAAGACTGTATATACCAATAGAATGGGAAAAAAATAAATAGATTTCTTTTTTTTTTTTTTTTGTTCTTCTTAGCGTCTTCTTCATTTTTTTTTCTTTTACTGGTCTGGTTATTCTTCTTATATCTGTAGTTTAATATTTGTTATCATTATCATTTTACACACTTCTTATCTTAATCTTTGCAAACTTGTATTACCATAGAATTCAAATAAATTCTTTTGAAAAATGTTGGTAAATTAAAATAATTATTCTTTTATATGTAGAAATAGTTAAGAATGATTAAATCAAAAAAGTTCAAGATAAATACGAAAAAAAGAAATCATTATTTAAGTGAAACATCAAGAAATGTATAATGTTTCAATAAATTGCAAGAACTTAATTCATGGGTCATAACTCTCCAGAGTGTTTAATAACACCATCTTATTTAAAGATAAAAGCTAGTAGATGTGATCAATGGTTTTAACTCTGATTGTCACTAGAAAATTTCAATAGCATATAAATAGTTTTACACTAATTCTAAAAGATTTTTTTAAATTGGAAGACTTTTGTAGGTGTGTTGAGAAAATCATATTTTTACAGAAAAAAATGATAGAATACTAAGCTACTTTTTTTTTATCGAAAAAGATTATCCATAGAAGACGTCGAGAAAAAAAGGGGTGGTCAGCGAAAATCGGATTGGAAAAGGGAGATATCAGACACATCTAGACGTCTGAACAGAAATTATGGATTTTCTTCTGTCATTTTATAAAAATATTTTTCACGAAATTCTCAAGTTAAATTGGTTTTGAACAGCATTTTCAAAAGCACAGCTTAATAGCCCTTGATGACCTAAGGGTACTCCATGTCATGCTCTTGGGACTCTCCTCCTTATAGTCTTATTTGACCCTGCACAGAGATACCGACAGACACATTATGCGCAAAATCAGGTAAAATGAGACAAATTTGTTTTTTTTTTGTAAAATTCGAAGCTGAATTGCGGGAGTTTAGCGTAGTTACAATTTCTGGTCTTCAGTTTATGAATAGTTTGTAAAAAATGACGCCTATTTTTCGTTTTTGTGTTTGAAAAAACTAGAAAGCCCTATTTCATTAAAATTGTCCTTATATTACGCAGATTTACTTGCCTTTTTCTCAAAAAAATCGGCAAATTGTGTCAAAATCCCTCTCCTTGATAATCAAGTTTTCTGGAAACCTAATTATAATCTAAAATAATTTGTTAATATGATTTACGAAAGAATTCACTTTGTCGAATAAGAGTCCTAAGTTTCAGGATAAATGAGTAAACATTTGAACAGAGATGAATGGATCAAAAATAGTCTATTCGTATTCTGTCACGTCGCTAACGACGAGTAAAGCTTAGTTTTTTTGAAAAAACTACACATGGTCGGAAAAAATTTTGGATAGAAGTCCGACAGCCTCAATAGTCGTCTACAAAATGTACTATTTAGTTTTCAAAACTATCTCCTCACTTTACAATCTTTTTTAAATTCAAATATATACAGTGAAAACTGATGTCCTTTTCAGGTCACGTCGCTAATGCTAGGTTTTTTTTGGTAATAACTCCTCTCAACAAATATCTCTAGGGCTGAAGTTTTCAGGGTATATAGAGTAACCTAACATACATATTACGTATAAAAATCAGCTCTATGGAAGTTCATTAATAGAGAGACATAAGTGTTTTAATTTTGCGAAGGCACAACGCTAACAAATGATTTTGCCCATATACAATGGTTTGCAAAAAAACTTGGAACAAACTGACAGTATAAATATTTTATATTTTCTAGATTCCCTTGAGCATTTATTTTACTGTTATTGTAGGTTTAGACTTACCAGACTATCTGCTAATAATATTTGTATATTTGATTAATTTCTATTTTGTTGCTCTTTATTTATAACCTGACATGGTAAAGGTAAACAGACTAAAAACACATTATATTTCTGTATTATATTATTGGAACATGGGAATTCGTTCTGTCAGAAAAATCCACTGAGATACGAAGATACCATTGTCTACAATTAGTTATCAGTTGAAAAAGCTCCGAACTCAAGATTCTCTACAACATCGAGCAAGCAAATGATTGAAAATCGACAAAAATTTCATGTTTGAGATTCTACCAGTTATCATGGAACAGTTGGTTTTCATTCATTTCAAAATATTAGAGCAGTGATTATTACATCAAAATATAAGGAAACAACTCGATTTCCAATGCTAAACGACAATTTAATAATAAATGTCGAGTTCAACAAGATAACGACCGCAAGCATCGATCTTCAACAATTAAAAGATGGTTGGTTGCTAATGTTCCACTTATTATAGACTGACTATTGAATAGTCCGAATCTCAATTCGCTTGAAAATATGCGGACCATTATGAAACATCGGATTGAAAAAAGAAAAGCAACAAATGTTAATGAGGTGAAAATTTTTATCGATGAAGAATGGAAAAAAATTGAAAAAACTGTTATAATCAATTTGATTAACAGCATGAAAAATAGATGTTCCTTAGTTACTGAGTAAAAGGGAAGACGAGTTAACTATTGAGCTGCATATTGTAAAACTGTATATTACTATGTATTAAATAAAGAAATATTTTTTTTGAAAGTAGTTGAAATAGGCGTCAATATAGACTAAAAATTTGTTCCAAGTTTTTTTGCAAACTATTGTATATATATATAGATTACACTCGTTAGGACAGTCGGTGGAGCTATAAAAAACATCCATTATGATCGAAAATGATTGAATTTCATATTGACGAGGAGAGAAAAGTAGTTTTTTGTCGAATTCTGGATTAAGAAGTGAGAAATGATGATTTTCAATGATTATTTTAATACTTCTCGTATGAGTAGTCTATTAAATTGTGATAATCATCTATATACACCAAGAAAAAATACAATGAGTACATAGATTTAGAAATCTTAATGAGAGCAGTTCATATAAATAGTATAATCTTCGTCCATCATCGAGAATGATGCAATTCAAACCCTTCACTTATTCTCTGGGCAAAAAGAGTAATTTCAATTCTATCGATTTGTTCTGAAATGAGTGTCACAAATCGACACTGTGGAAATGAACTTTGTGTTTTGCTGTATTGTATACATGGCTCTTGTTCATTATCGAAATAAAATCGAAGAGTTATTTGAAACTATCATGTCCTTTGTAAATAGAGACACAATGCAACATGAAAATGTTTTGTATTTCATCCAATTAGTACTTTCGATTGAATAACAACAGCAGAAGCTATTCAATCACGTCGTGCTAAGGCTAATGAGGTGTGAGTGTCGATACATCTCTTCTCTTCATACAACCGCTCAAACCAGACCTCACATCCATACCTTATTTTTATCAGCTAATAAAAATATCACCATTTACTATTGGATATGATTTTAGTTTTTATATGCACTGATGAATAAAATTACCAAGGAAACAAATGAAATATTTGAAGTATTGATTGAAAGAAACTAGCTATTATAACATATTCGAACATAATATTTAGTCCAATTATCAACTAGAATAAATATTTTTCGTAGTCTGTAATCAATAAACATAAGTATTCGAAAAGATCCTTGACAACGAACATAGCCGTGTTTGCACGCACATACAACCTTATTGGTATTTAGTAATACATGACTAAAAAGTAACACCTTGAATATAATTATTACTTGTACATGAAATACTTCATGAACTATGTATTTCATTTTTCAAACTGTTACAAGCTTTGAAAATGATGAAGAAAAAATTCTTTTTTTCGATAATTATACAAATCATCAATTAAAATGACTTTTGTTGTTTTTTGATGAATAGACATGATATTAAAATTATCAGACGAACAACGATTTGAAAATCAATAAATATTTGTTTCTGTATAAATAAACGATATACAATACAAATTTGGATTCTTTTTATACGAAGTATCTTTTAGTGAAAATAAATTTAAGTGTAGAAGAAACTGGAAAAAACCGAAACAATTTTCATGATTCGATACTTTTAAAAGCATAAATATTGAAAATTATTTACCTATTGGAAATTAGTGAAGCGAAACAAAGTCATGATATTAACAATAACTTTTTTTTTCATCATCTTCTGACTATAATAAATTATTCATGCAAATCAATGACAGAGTTTAAGACTGTTTCGATTTTTATACTAAACTATATATTTAGACTGTTTGAAAAAAATCAAGCAGTTTGCTAAATTCTCTTCTATATTATTACAAAAATCATTCATCAGCTACATAATTCATCATAGAATCAAAATCTCGATAACTAACACGACCATCACCGTCGACATCAAGTTGTCTAAAATTAAAAGAAAAATATATTTCATTAATAAAAATCAATGAAAGAATTATCGAATGTGAAGCATACTTGAATGCAGAATCAATTGTTTCTGTTTTTAATTTAATATTAATACGTTCAAAAGCACGAATAAAATCTTCTTTAGTTAAAAAACCTTTACCTAAATGAGAGATTAATTTTTCTTTTTTTTGTTTTTGTCGATTTTGAGAAATAATTTTTGTTTAAAAAATGAAAAAAAAAACAAAACAAAACAAACTTTCTTACATGTTCGATCAAGAATAAGAAATGTTTCACGATTTTGATCTTCACGATCAATTTGATGATTATAACTATGTACAAAATCAATAAATTCATCCAATGTTAAACCTTAAATAATCATCAAATAATTTTTTTTTTCATTTCATCAAATTTTCTTACCTGGATGAGTTCGATTCGGAATATTCGAAAGTAATCGTTCAATTTTATACTTAAAAAAAAATCCAGCAATTATAATCATTATATTTCACATTTTTTTCAATCTTACTTTATCTAATTTAATTCCATAAAGTCGTATAGATGCTACTTTAATATCTTCTCGATCAAGATATCCTTTTCTTTTTCTATCACATTCATGAAAAAGCTAGAAATCAAAACAAAACAAAAAAATACCATATACTAATTCACATTTATTTTCAAAATCTAATCTACATACTTTTTCAATATCGTATTTATTCATAATAAATTTTTTAATCTACAATCAAAAACAAAAATCTCCTTTCTATCAACTGATATTGGAAAACTAAAATTGGATACATAAATAGAAAATTAAATTATCAATATAATTGCATAGAAAATAGATCATAAAAATTAAAATGCAAAAACAAAAAAAAGAATATTGCCATAATTATATTTTCTCTTCTTATGATTGACGATATTTACTCATTTGTTTACGACTATTAATTTCTGTTTGTTGTAATAAACGATAAATTTCATATTTATCTTTATGAAAATCAGCTATTTTAGAATCGGGCATATATATTTGAATTGGACATGCTATCTTATTTAATAAATCTTCTACTTGATGTGCATTATCAGCTATTAATTGACCACATATTGCGGCACCTAATAAAACACAATCATTAGTTGCTTCAGAAACATAAACAGGCATTTGAACAACATCAGCCATTATTTGTGTTAATAATGCTAATCGTGCTAAACCACCACAAATTTGTACAACACGAAAATGATGACCAGATTTAGTCATTATTTCAATTATATGTCGACTATCATAAGCAACAGCTTGTAATACAGTTAAATATTGTATTGCTAAATTATTTAATGATGTATCAAAACGAAGACCAGTTATAGTAGCACCTAATTCTGAATCAGCTAATGGTGAACGATTACCATGAAAATCAATAGTCATATGTAAATCACTACTTAATAATGATACATTACTAACATTATATTTTTTTTGTAAATTATTTAAAATTTCATTAAGTATATCAAATATATTTTTATTTTGTTCATCTGCTAATTGTTTTAATTCATTATAAGCGGGATGTATTTGTATTATATGATCAATAGATTTTCCAGCTGCTGATTGACCTCCTTCACTAAGCCATAGATTAGGTATAAGAACATTATAATGTGGACCCCATACACCAGGAACAAAAACGGCTTTTTCACTACATGCCATAAAACAACTTGATGTACTAGAAATAAAATAAAAAGGACAATGATGAACATAGAAATATCTTTTTTGTTTTTTGTTGTTTTTATACCCTGCAACAATAACCAATCGTTCAGTGAGATGAGCATCGGCTATTGGAGATTTACATGCTAATCCACCTAATGCTCCTGCATATGCATCAATTAATGGTGAACCAACATGAATACCTTCTGGTAAACCAAGTTCATCTGCTGCTTTTTTACTTAAAACATCAGTATTTGAGTTTGAAAATGGTTTACGAACAAGTCGACCTAATTTTGCACTATTATTTTCCATTAAATCATCTAAATCAAATTTAGCCCAAAACTTTTCATCCCATCCATGTTGTTTTTCCGATGAACGATAACATAATTTACATACTGATGAACAAAGTGATCGATCTAATTGTTCCGTTACACGAAAATGTAAATAATCCGGTAAATCAAAAAAATGTCGTGCACGCGCCCATTGTTCTTTAGATAAATTACGTTTAAGCCACATTAATTTTCCTGGTTGCATTTCAAGGCTAATTTTACCACCAAAATTTTTTAAAACATCATCCGAACTTGAATTTATTATAGCTGCTTCAGCATGTGCTCGATGATCAAGCCACATAATTATATTTTGTTCGTCATTACCCGAAAGAGAAACACTAACAGGTTGATATTTTTCATCAAGAACAACCAGAGAACATGTAGCATCAAAACCAATTGAACGAATAAGTCCTACTTGTTCAGGTGTAAATGATCCAAGTTCGAGACATTTTCGAACACAATAACATATTGCTTCCCAAATATTCGTTGATGATTGTTCATATTCAAGTGGAGCAGACGATGAATGATATGTCTATAAAAAAAGAAAAATGCTATAACTAATTCGAACAATAAGATTTATTATAAGAAAATGATAAAGTATATCTTTCATAGATGTGATCAAAACAAACGAAATTATGCATGTTCACATTTTCTTAAGCGATTGGTAAACAGTGTCTGTATCATTCATGTAGAACTCGAAGAGTAATTATGATTATTCAACTATTCAGCTATTCAATCATTCACTTATCCAACGTTTCAATTATTCAGCTATTCATATATTCAATTTTCGACTATTCAGCTATTCAGCCATTCAACTATTCAACTATTCATCCATTCAACTATTCAGCTATTCATCCATTCAGCTATTCAGCTATTCAGGTATTCAATTTTATAATTGGAATATTCGAGTTTTCAATTATTGATCTGAAAGAGAACCTGTGGTGGTCTCCAGGGGATTATGAATTCATCTTCATGATTTCTCTGATGATCTCCATGAGGTCCTCAGGGAGTTTTGAGGAATCTCCAGGAGATTCTGAGGAGATATTCAAGGTATTACTAGGAAATCAGGATGGATCTCCAAGAATTCCTCAGAGGATCTACTGTAAATCCCTGAAGATCCCCTAAGCATTCACTGGAGATTTTCATATGAACTTTGGAGACACCCTAGGATTCCCTGGCGGTCCCACAGCATATTCTGGAGTTCCCTTAGGATCATCTGAAAATTGGATAAGGATTTGTTCAAGATTCTCTGTGGATCCCTTGATATTAACTAAAGATCCGTGAAGATTCCCAGTGATGTCGTGAAGAACGCCGAGAGACCCCTTAGAGATCTTTTGTGGTACACTTCAGAATGTCCCGAGAATCCCTGCGAAGGCTACGTATAACGCTCAAGAGTCAATTTTCGAATACTAAGAAGTTGGAATGCCGATGCTTTGTTTAGATGCATAGTTAATTGGTAAAACATAGACGGTTGAGTTTAAGGACTTCGAGCACGTTTCTTTTTTAACCTCACAGAACTAGGTGTGCGTGCCGCGGAACACGAATACGCGCCAAAGCACACACACAAAAGGCATCGCACCAAGTTTCGATGCCATGGGATAGCTGAAAACTCGAATATTCGAGTTATTAAGTTGAATAGTGGAACTAGAAGTTTAATAGTCATAAAGACTTAATGACTTCTACACTACTGGTAAATTTAGGATAGATTTAATTCATAGAAAATTATATTTACTAACAAACATCTCTTAATATCTCACATGAATCGGTTTTTGCCATTGAATAACCGGCACCCATTTATCATCAAAAATCGTACAACGAACACTTCCTGTTCCAACATCAATACCAATTGCATAAGACGATGATGTTGTCATCTAAAAAACATTTCATAAACAATTTTATTTATTATATGTTTTTTTATGTTGTTTTATCAATTGAATAATAATTGAAACAAAAAAGAAACTTTTTTTTTGAAATGAACAAAAAACAAACACAATACAGAAAATTTAACTTGCAGCACTCAACATATACACATTATCACAAATACTGGAATAAAAGTTTAATGTTTTAAAAAATAAATATTGTCAATAACACCTATAAAATTAATGATGAGTTTCATTAACAAGATATCAAATACAAATATTAGATAAATTCTGAATGTATTTATTTATTAGCTTTTCTAATATATTTAAAATATGAATAAAGAAAAACTCCGAACATTGTAAAACATAAACCAAATATTTGTCGTATATTAAGTGGTTCATGAAATATAAATGAACCAATAAATATAATTAATAATGTTTTTGAATGTCCAATCATATTATATGCAACAGCTGATAAATTTCCAATAACCCAAAAAATACTAAAGTTAACAAAAAATGCAACAATACCACAAAGTAATACTAAAAAAATAATATCATATGTCATAAATTTATCTAAATCAGATATCGGTTCAAAAAATGGTACAAAAAATAAAAGTAATAAACCAGAAAGTGGAGCTTGATAAAATAATAACTGTAATGAATCGCAATTATATGCTTTCTGATAATATTCAACAAGTATTTGATACATAGCAGTAAATACTACAGATGTCGCAGCACCTAAAATAAATAAGATATAGATTAAAAATAAAAAGCAAAAAAAAAAGTAACAAATTCAATATTTACAAAAAAGACCAAATACATTAAATTGTAAATCATAATAAGTACTAACTAATGTTCCAACAAAAACCGGAATAAATGACATGACAATTGGTAATGAATATTCTGCTTTAAAAAATAACCAACTGATTATCATCACAGCTAAAATAGACATAGAAATTTTTGCTATTCAATAAAGTTAAATTCTATCAACAACAATTTAATTTCAACGTAAAACAATATTTTATTGAGTAGTTTTCTTAATCAAGTATTTAATTGTGTATCGTAATGCAAGTTCATCAATCAAGATATATCTTCTGCATCTTTTTTTTGACATATCTGATAATATATATTAATAAACTAAGGTCTCAGATGTTGACTAACTTAAATGTTGAATTAGACTTTTTATAAGTTTTCTACATATATGAACTAATTCAATGAAATCTTTTTCGAAAATATGAAGAGAAATAGTTTATTGTGTACACAGAAATTAGAAAAAATATAAACTTCAATTATTCACTTTTAATGTCTCTGTTTATCGATTCAAAATTTTTAAATTTTTTTCTGCTCTGTATATACTTCGAAATGCTGCCTATCTATTGAACATAGTTCAGGAATTAATAAACGACTGTAAAAGACAAAAAATTTAAGAATATAGAACATATTCATTGAAAAATATAAAAGTTTTCACATTATTTTGCTTGTCCTGAAAAAATGAGTTTTTTAATAAAAAAAAATGCAGTATGTTCCATTGAGCTGAAATTTTTTTTCTACCAATACTAGAAATTGTTTAGAGTATTTACTTGTTTTATTTTTAAAGATTATGTACAACTATTTTTTGTCACAGTCAAAAAAAAAACTCCAGTCAGCAAAAAACATATATGATCATAGAATTTTAATATTTTTATTCGAACAAAAAGAATCATGTATTACATACATCGTCTATTATCTATAAATAAATATTTGGTTCTACGAGACGTAGTCCGTCTGAGAATGGAGGATCATCACAAGCGTCATTTTTAGCTCTTATGAGTTCAGTATCTTCTAAAGGAAAATATTCGAGAATTTTGAATCTATGGCAAATTTTATTCTACGCAATTTTCTGATGAGTTGTTCCTCAGTAAACCTCAAAAAGCAGAAGACCCTTTTGAGTTTTACTGAACTTCTAATTATCTAATTCGGGAAAAATTTTATATTTTATTTCGAATTGATATCAAGCATTTCAATCTTCATTAATATTCGAATTCGAATATAACAACTCATATCATAAGTATAGTTGAAAATGATAATAAGTCTATAATTTATTCACACAAAGAAAAACAACTACATATATTGTTAATAATCAATCTTACAATCTAATTGAAAGGTCATGCAGTTGATATCAATTTTTTTTTCTTTCATTTTTGCTTATATCATTTTCATCTCTAATCGTTTTGCAAACAGCATATTATAGAGTTCATCATATTTTAATATAATTTATTTCAAGCATTTGATTTCAAATAAATCTTTCATATTTTTCATAGACATTATTATTTTTTTGGTAACTAATACATTTTTACAAATATGATTAATATAATAATGATGTGTTGGAAAAATATCGGAAAAAGTGATGTCTCCAGTAAATGGTGACTCTAATTTGTTTTTCTTATAATTCTACTAGTCTAGATTTTTAATGAGTAGTAATGATAATGAGTAATACCTGATATAAATTAACTAAAAGAATTAGATAAAGAACTATTATATAACGAAAATTCTTTTGTCATAGCTGCAGTTGTTTCATCTTTACTAGATTTAATTGAACCAAAACTTTTAGCTATTTCATTTATAAATTCGCATGAAGGAAAGACTTTATTCATAGCAGATGAACATATTTTCAAATTGAATGAAACAACGACTACCAAATATTGGATATGTATACTTAATCATTATTCAGCTAAAATTCATACAAATTTAAATAGTCAATTCATTAGAACGGCTGGAGATAGACAATCTTAGCGAACGATATTATGGCAGTTTTATACATGCTATGAAACACTTAGATGGTTTATCATTTACAGTTACCAAAGGAAAGAAATGATACATTATCAATTTTGTTTTTCTTTACTTATATATAATCTCTGTTAGAATGTTAAGATTAACCCATATAATATAATATATCCTTTGCTAGTCGGAATTCTCTAAAACATTTATCGACCATTTCTCATGTCGATATTCTTTTTTTTTTGATTTTTTTCCCCTGCGTTCTTTCGGCTTTGTTACAGCCAACCAATATAATATATTTTTCTATTTAATCCTTATATTAATAGCTCCTTTGTATATCTAACATTGACTTAATAATACTTCAATATACATTTTTTTTTCTGTACAAGGTAAATCGGCTTACCTGGTGTTACTTGCAATTTAATAAGTTGATATGTACCCACAGTGTTATATTGAAGTGAAAGATTACTGAATGCAATAAAACCACCAAAACATATTGATACAGGAATCATATTAAAAATTGGTAATTTAACATAAGTAAAGATTTTGGCTTGCATACAACCAATTAAAAGAAAAAAAGTAACAAAAAAATTTAGTGTTGTTAATGTTAAATTAGGAAAATGATGTTTAACATAAATCCTATTAGAAACAAACAAAAAAAAAGAATAATTAATAAATTTTCTTTTTATTCTTTTATATAAAATTAATCAAATAATAAAATTTACCATTTAGCTAAATTAATAACAAGAATTGATGAGACAAAATTTATTGAAAATATAAACGTAGACCAGAAACATGATTTAACAACACGTTTATTACCAGCTTGTTGACCAGATTCATTTATTGATGATGATGATGATGAATCACTTCTTATTAAAATACTTGATGATGATAGTTTATTTGATAATTTTGTTGACATGTCAATTGACAGATCTTTATTATCGACTGTTTGGTCTTTTAGCAAAGCATAAGAACCAGACATAAATCTAATATGTATCTTTAATAAAAAGAAATATTTATTTTATAATTCAAATATATGAAAGAATACTAATCTATTCTTACTTTTTCAAAATAACTATTTTACATAAACTACAAAAAAAAAAGATATTCTAATCATGCAGATCTGCATATAATACACGCATACATATTACATGGCACAAAAAAAAAAGAGAAGAACAAGTTAAATGATATTTATTACCTATAGAATAGTAAATATTTATCAAGAACAAGTATTTTATCTATTATAATCGATATTATTAAAAATATCATTTTGTATGACTAAATCTGTATTTTAAATCTTATTTAAAAAAAATACACAAAAAGAACGACACAAGCAATATTCAACCTATGATGTGTTATTAGTCGTCTTCAATAATATCCGTAGTTATATACAATACACGTAGTAGCTGTATTCACGCATTGTACTTCTTTGTATGCTGATCATTGATTGGTATCTTAGAAACGAAAAAGAAGAAAAAAAAGGCCAAGTAAGTAAGAATGGAGGAAAGAAAAAAAAAAGGAGGTAAAAATGAAAGAGAAGCAACGACCGCGTTTCAAGGTCTACGCACAACCAATCGACTCATTATGACCGATGTAGATGCTAATGCATTTCGACGCCCTTCTAAATAACTAGCTACGATCACTGCACCCATTGACAACAATTGGCCAACGATCATTAAATAATATGAATAACAAAAATGTGCAGTTATACGAGAAAATGCTACATAACTCATCACAAAAAAAAATGTGCCCAATCCCAATGAAAAAATAGATAATAATGAAATAAATCGAACAGATGGTGGTACACGATAATCAATAATATCAAATATGAAAGTTGATATCAAACCAATAACAATTAAAAATAATCCTGTTAATGATAAAGCAGCTGGAGAACGCACAATAGAATGAAAACATGTCAAAGGTTGTAAATGACAAAGTTTCCAAAATCCAGCTCTCATCCGAATTGTATGTATCCAATGAGTCGTACTTATAGAAAGTACAACAAATATAATTGCACTTAAAGTTAATCCAATAACAATATAAGCAAGAATAATTGTTATATTCGGACGAGTTAAAGGCATTGTGTTAGTAGAAATAATTGACTGATGTTGTTGTTCACTTGTGCAACAATGAAAGTAATAAAAAAAGATAACGATCGAACAATAGAACAAATAAAAAAAAAGAGAAAAACGAAGTGTAGTCTAATTGAAAAAAAAAGTACATTGTGAAATTTAAAAAAGAACAGAATTTCCTAAAAAAAAACTACAAAGACGTTTTCAGAATTAAAAAATTTCACATAAGTTTCGTGTACAATATATTTTATTTCGAGTGTATCAAAGAAAGCATAGTCAATGAATATAAACAGATAATATCAATCATCTTTTTCAGTATCAATAAAATGAAATCCAAAGAGAGGAACTGTTCTATATTTTTACAAATAGTACGAATAGAAATATTCTATAATCAATAACTATGCATTAAAAGTAATACGATCGATATTTTTCATAGTTGACAGCTGAAACATATGGATAAAATGAATCAACAAAAAAAAAAAAAAAACATCAATCAATATATGAGAAGTATTCTACAAGAGTAGTGTAATGGATACAAAAACGAATAAAATAAAAAAAAAGTCAAATAAAAATAATGTTGAATTTTATTTTAAGTTATTAAATCTGACCTAATACAATACCGAAAAGTTGTTTACAACGAAAACAAAAAAAATATATATATATATATTTGTTTTGATGGACTAATTTTTTGCATCTGGCATTTCAATATTGAGATTCGATGAACTAGTATTAAGATCAATTGAAAGAAGTGATATACGATCACTATCGCAATAAGATTCTATTGAATTATTATTTGGTTGATTTATTGATGATTTTCGAACACGTTTTCGTATTATTTCACCAATTAAATTATGTGTTTGTTCTTCAGCATCATATGCAGTTGTTTCTTCATTTCTTGATTCAAATAATATCATTGATTTATTATCAATAATCGAAGGACGGATAACTATTGGACTTAATGATCGCCATACATCATCATGATGAGTTGTATCAATAGCTAGAAGAAAAGAAAAAAAAATAATAAACTCAATTTAATTAAATAATACAAAAGAAATAAAAATTTTTTCACCATCAGTTATTGCAGTATATTCATTTGATTGTATTCGATTAATATTATTTAAATCATGATTTATTAATGAATCTAATCGATGAAGTGTTGATCGTCTTTGAAATTGATTTGATTGTTTTTTAAATGATGAAACTTGATCATTTTTTGATATTGACTTTCGATTAATTATCATTGTTGTTGATTTTGGTATATGTTTATCTTTAAAAGAATTTAAATCATAATCTGTTAATGATGAACGTCGTCGTTGTCGTCGTTGTTGATCATATATATCATTATCATCAAACGAATATGTTTGATGACGAAATGTATATAATGGATCTTGTTTATCAAATAATTGATTTGAAAACATTTTTTGAATCATTTCATGTGTGCTCATATTAAGATCTTCTAAACGTTGTAAACGCCAATCAAGATTTTGAAGGACAGCACGATTTTGACTTTCACGTTGATAAATATCATCAATACGTAAAACGGTTGCATCGACCCTGAATAGATAAATATCAAAAACAAAAAAAAACAAAAATTAATGTTTTATGAATAGAATAAGTGACAGATAGTTTATTCAATCAAGCATGAGTAAATATGTATGTTATTTTTATTAACTATGACACATTTTAATTACAATCATTTTTAACGTGTCGAAATATCTATTGATAGTTAATAAAAAAAAATAAAAGATATTTGTAAAATTTTTTTTCTTAATAATCAATGTCGTACTGATTTAATATTGAGTCTGTTAATAGGCTTTTGATTATGATAAATTTTATAGTTTTTAGAAGATTTTATTGCATGATTTGATGAATTCACCTAGTCAATTCTACTAGAGTTTTCATTTTAGTAAAAATGAAAAAGTTGCTTAATGTAATCTCAACGGGATTAAAATATGAAACACGATATAGCTGCTATTATTAATCACAGGGAAATTGTTTTATTCGATCTATTCTCGGGCATATTTCTTCATCTTCTTTCTTCAGAAATGCAATAAGGAAATAGTTTATATATTATAACGAGACATTATTGATCCAATATATACCCTTTCTTTTGAATAGGTAGGAATACGAACTTATCCGCTAATTTAGATATCGTTCATTTAATATTTGTGATATAGTTATTGTGTATCACAGATCTATATAAGCAGTATAGAGTGTACAAGATCGATGCGAAGTATAGAGACTAGTTAAAAGATGTCAACCCCTTCAGCCATGTACTCTGTTTATGGAGCTGCAGGTCCAGAAAAACGTGGAACCGAATCCGGGTCTGAGAGGATCCGCAACTCCCTAACATAGGCCATGAAACGTTTTGAATCTAGGGTAAGTTCAATCATTTTTGTAAGATCTTTACTAGAAAATTGAGAAGAATGACTTTTTTTAATCCCATTCAGATGCAAGACAGTTCGTACTTCTTATTTCGAACTCATATTTTGTACTATACAAAGCTGATATAGTTTACAAACAAATTTGCTACTTGTATCGAAAGAATTTATTTGAAGCATCTAAACTTAGCTACTGAATGTGAAGAAAACTTTTGGCAGGTTTTAGTTTATCTAACTCGAGTTTCTCGTATAATTTTTCTTCATTCGTGGCAAACGAGTACTACCTCAAGTGACCGGCAAACTAGGGCTTAACATTTAGTAATACGAAATTCAATGTTTTTCTAATTTTGCTTCACTATGCAGATATTACTATTTGCAGTCGATAAATATTTGAGTCTACTCTTTTGCTTTGTAAAGGATGTCTTCTCAATAGAGAGTCTCTATTCGAGTTCAATAGTAGTTTTTCTTTTATCTATCTCAAAATTTATGTTTTTATTAATATTTCAAAAATTTTTCTATTATATTTATTTACCGTTCAGATGTTAATGCAATTTGATCAGCAGTTGTATTCTTTTTTTCTCTATCTTTCATTACAAAATATTCATCAATTTGTTCTTCTTCAAAATCATGTATTTCAGTAACTTCTTTTTCACTTAAAAATAATTCTAAATAAATAAATAAACAAACAAAAATTGTTTTTTTTTTTTTTTTTTGGTTCTAATTTTATTATCAGAATACAAACTTAATCCATGATCAACTTTAAATTTTTTTCCACGACAATAACGTATAATAATTTTAATTAAAAGAAATATATGTGAAAAAAGTATTAATGGTGGTGGTAACATTGGTTTTGATTCATATTTAAGTACAATATAATAACGATGATATTTCCAAACTTGATCAGATGATTTTGATATACGTATATATGTATTATTAAATGTTGCAATAAGTATTGAAAGAAGTAATATATTACAAAATATAAGATATGCTGTCATAGTTATTGGTGTTATCCAATGAAATGGCATACATTGTGGAGCATTTGGTTCACTTTCTAAACATGGAGGATCAATTGAACCAGCATAAACTTCACCATAAATCTTCAAAAAAAAAAAAAGAAAAGAATTTTATATTTTATTAATTATTAGAAATTTTTTTTGCTATTTTACCATAAAATATGGTTCAAGAAATATTTCTTTAACTGAACGCCATGTCCATGATTCATTTGGATATTTAATTGCTTGACGAGATACTCCAAATGATACAAGTACAATAAGTATTATGATTATAAAATTAAATAAATCGATTAACTAAATCAAAACACAAAAATATAATAAAATTTGCTATTGAATATCTTAACTTACATTTTGTGCAGCAATATGAATATATGGACCAAGAGATTTATGTATAGAAATATAAGTTAATAAATGTATCCACCAATAAGATACATCAAGACAATAGAGTACACGTGCAATATATAAAGTATTTGGATTAAATCGAAGTATAAATCCAATACCATAAACCAATAATGCTAATGAATCACATATATGAACAAAATCGGAAAAATACAACTAAAATAGAAAAAAAAAAATACATTTTTTTGTTTTGTTTTAGAAGACAGAATAAAATTTAATTTTATAAATATGGTGAAAAATCAGTTAATCTAAACATACAAAATAAGATAGAAATTTGAAAAGATTTAATTTAAGTAGTGTAAAATTTATATAAAAGTTTTAATTAATGTCATAGGAATGTCTTTTAATGCTTTGATTGACGAGAAAAATACTCTAACAAATAAATCACTGTTGAGTCGACACTATGTACATTATGTAGATCCAAATGAGCTATGAATACTCTGAAAAGAGTTTGTGCCCTTAGCTTATTGCTAAGACGATATTGCATTTTTACGGTATTTTTTTTAATTGAATGACATGATCTCTCTCTCAGGAACACCAGAAAACTGATTTTTGAATTTCAACTTGAAACTTTACAGAAAGATTAGCCTTAACAAGAATAGTTTATTGTTAGTGTTTCAGATCTCATCGTTGCTTCTATCCCAAGATATAACTATGACATGACATTCATTTAAAAAATATAGTATCTCTGTAGGATTTCAATAACGCATATAGTCTCGATTCAAATGCGATTTATTAGTTGAAAGATTTTCCTCATAAGATTTCTATTTAAGAAGTTTACAAAATCAAATCAATAAATGATGATACTTATATATTCTCATCATTATTGTTGTTTATGCACTACATGATTAAATAGAAATCAAAATTAGAATAATTTTTTCATTAATTTATCAAAAATTCTCAAAATTTTGTTTTTCTATATTCAAAATGAAAATCTTAGTTCAAATTTTTATGGATCTTTTCTATATCAGAGAAAGTTTTCTTTTTTTTTATCCATGTGAGTCGTTCTTGAAAAACTTCGGAAAGAGAATGATCTTAGAATATTAATTTACATACATAACGAAATGATTTGTTTTATTAGTTATCATTTTTTTTTTAAAAATTTTTCTTACTGTTAATCGACGTATAAAACGTGGTGATGAATTTGTACAAATCTAAAATGAACAAAAATAATTCAAAAATCTAATATTCATATAAAAATCAATAAACCTCTCGAATTGTATCAAGTGCTGATGATGCTAAATAAATTGTTACAATATATTCTAAACAAAAAAAAAAACAACAATGATATTCAATATCTTGAAATTTACAATAGAAAATTATCGAAAAATAATTACCTGCAATACTCGGTTTTGTTGGTGTACGTATAAGTATCATATAAGTAAAAAGAAAAAGAAAAATAACATAAAATATAGCATTATACCAAAATTTTGTTATTGGTGCATTATAAAATTCATAAAAACGTTGTGTTATTGGTATTGATGATGATGACGATGATAAAGTTTTTATAGGTGAATTTTCATTTGTCATAGGTAATTCATCGGGTTTTTTTATTGTATCAATATTAATATCATTTATATCATCAGTTTGTTGTAGAGGTGTTGATAAAGTTTGTTTCATATTTGGTAATGATGTTTGTCTATGATCAATTATTGATTTATTAAATGTAATCATTTCAATTGGTTCATTATTAATATGTTTATTTTCAAAAATAAATTCAACTGATGAATCATTATTTAATTTTGAAGTTTTTTTACTTTCATTGTCGTCAATTATATAATGTTGTGTTTGATCATTAGATAGAATTCCAGAACGATAATTTTCACTATCATTATCATCATCATCATCATCATCATCATCATCATCATCTGGATCACTATCATTTTGTGTTGCTAAATGTTCTTCATGTGTTTTAGGTTGTAATTTTAATTCCTCAGCACTTTTAAATTCAATACGAAGTACAAGTGGAAAAAATAATATTGAAGCAATAACTTTCCAATTAAGATAATGTCGTATAGACATACCACCCATCCATAAATCATTTAATATCATTTGACAACATTTATGTGCTACAAATTCTTGATGATGAGAAATAACAGCTAATGATAAACATGTCCAATCAGACCAATTTTTTAATTCATATGTTAATAATTGACATGTTTTATCATTATTTTCACGATAACATTGTTCAAGAACACCGAGACCTAATTCACGAAATTGACTAAAAACAAAAACAAGAAATGAATATATGAAAATTATTGAATAATGATCACTTCAATATTTGATGTTAGAATTTTTATAGTAAAATTAATGCTCTTTTTTTTTTCGTAAACAACAGAGTTGTTGAACATATAAATGTGCAGAATAGATGAAGTATTAGGGAATTAAAAAATTTTTTCTGACCGAAATCAAAAACGATTGATCCCACTCATTACTAGGCATCAGTGTTCACTGTCGCACTGAAACACATCGCTACAAGCAGGACATATTTTGATAGAGTTGATATCTTAATGTTGCAGGGAATGCCAATGCCAGTGGACTCTGTGTTGGTGATTCACTGTTAAGTATTTACACCAATATTGCAGATCTCTACTTCCAAAAAACAAATTTCTTTATGGTGAGATTTACTATGTCAGCTAAGAATATTTTATTTAGAGCGAAAAAAATAGTTTTCAGGAATATGAACTTTTTTTTGAATAACTCTAATGAAAGTAATTCTTTTGGATTAATGAGTTAACACGACTTTCTATTATCGTAAAGTCATTATAGTTCAACCTAATGAAACTAGAACTTTCATATATATATATATATATCTTGTTTTAAGCCTTTTCTGCTAGAAAAAACTGCGAAAAATCTTTTGGAAGGAGAACGATCGCTCTAAATCCGCTCTTACTTCTTGTAATATTAGGTTTTAGATCTTTGTTATATTGAGCTGCTAAGTTATGATAAGCCGAAGGTCAAAAAATGAGTGAGTTTGTTACCTGTGAATAATACTGATTTAGTTTCAAATCAAATATCTAAAAATCTTTTATCAATAAATTAAATACAGTTTGTTTTGGCTATACAAATTTTCAATATTTTATTAATTTTATGTTAGACAAAAAACTCAAACAGTTTTAATCGAATGAACTTTCGATATATTTAAGATTTATTCAACGATAGAATAAACTAGCATTAAGTATCTGCAAATTGAAATAAAGGAAGATATATCTTATAGTGTTATATGACATTGTCAATTCGATTTCAAAAACCCAATAAAATACACAAACTGTTGAAATAATTACTACTATCCATTTCAACATAGAAGACGAGTGATTGTGAGTTGAATAACTCGGGAACAGAAGCAGCTATGGAGCTACGGTTTTCAGCATTAAAAAGCGGACACCGGGGCACGTAAATCTATGGGAAATTTTCATTGGTCAGTAATGGATCAATAGGACGAAAGTCTGCTGGACATTTTGAAGATAGCTTTTGGAATGCGTTTTTCGTTGAATTTTCAACTTCAATTAAACTATTCGATAGAAAAAATTGTTCTCTTTCGGTCTACATAAGACCGAGCTCCATAGCCTGCTCCGTTTGGTAATTATAAGCATTTTCCTGAGACCCCCAAAATCGGCCAGATGACGTAGAATCACCCTTAAAACCATTACATTATAGGTAATCGACCATGCTGAATTCAGTGATGATGTTTACTTTTTATTTCAAAGTAATCTGAGATCACTGTATCGAAATTTTCAATACATGTGTTCTTTAAGCCAAATAACAGCAAAAACTAGATTTACGAAAACTTTTTTATAATGATCTCAGATTACTTTGAAATAGAAAACAAACATCATCACTGAATTCAAGGTGGTCGATTACCTAGAATGTAACGCTTTTAAGGGTGATTCAGCGTCGCCTGGTAGCTTTCGGGAGTCTCAGGAAAATACTTATAGCTACCAAATGGAGCAAGCTATCGAGCTTGGCTTTATGTAGATCGAAAGAGAACAATTTTTTTTATCGAATGGTCTAATTGAAGTTCAAAATCCAACGAAAAACGCATGCCAAAAGCTATCTTCAAAATGTCCAGCAGACTTTCATCCTATTAGTCCATTACTGATCAATGAAATTTTTCCATAGATTTACGTGCCATGGTGTCCGCTTTTTGATGATGAAAACCGCAGCTGCATAGCTGCTTCCGTTCCCGAGTTATCCGACTCACAATCACTCGTCTTCTATTTTGAAATGGATCGTAATCTTTTTCATTAGCAAAATCATGAAACAGTAAAACCTAGATCAATAATTCATTGAATAATATCAAACAATGTATGGATATCAAAATTTGATAACTCATTTTATGTATATTAATAACTTACTCTGCATAACTAGCCAATTCAGTTGCTACTTCAATTTCTAATTCATCATCATCTGCTTCATGTGCTAATGCTTTATTTAATTTATATGCTACTAATGCTTAAAAAGAAAATTAAATTCAAAATAAATCTAAATCTAATAATCAATCTTTACCTTTCGCCATAGCTTCTTCACCTAAATAGACAAAAAAAACTAATTAATTATTAAACGGAAAACTTATTAAAACCTCGTTCCCAAAAAAATAAAGCCATTTGATGTCGTTTTGTAAGTACTGCCCATATAAGTAATTCATTATATGGATATTGAAATGTATCATCAATTGGTTTTAATGTTGTATTAACTACTATTCGACGTAACTGAACAAAAAACAAAAAAAAAACTTTTTCTAAGTAATTTTTTTTCATTTTTTACTTGTCCGAATGTATTCGGTTGATGAAACATCGTTGCATAACGTGTACGAAAACGTCGTCGTGTATAATTTGATCGATAACCATGACCCATTAATTTTTCAAGAATTAAACCAATATCAGGTAATGTATATATACCTGTAATAGCTGCCTGAAAATTAAGACACAAAAAAAAAGAAAAAGAAAAAGAAATAAGAATTAAATAATTAAATAGAAAATCAACCTTGCGAATTTTTCGTATATCTTTTGCAATATAATGAAGAGTATTAGGTGGACCATCACGCTGGAACAAAACAAAATAAAACAAGTGAATTAGTTAAATTTTGTTTTTTTTGGATAAATATTTATCAATCACAAATTTAGAGATGTAAAACATTGTTATGATTCTTCTTTTTCTATGTATGTTTTTAGAACATCTGGATGTTCAATACTAATACAACTGATTATTCAAGTCACTTCAATTGACATAGATATGCTACTACGAATTGATGATATTAACCGCATAAAATTGGAAAGAAAAAAAAAAATAAACAAAGAAATATTATTTTTCATAATGAATAAAAATCTATTATTTATTATTTTATTCTCGTAGATTTTTTTTTTCTTAGCATCATTATGAAATGATGATAAAATTTTATTTCCGGATATGTTTGTCGATGTTCATTTTACTTGATATGGGAAAATAGATCTATTTTTTTTTCTTTTCGTCTAAAAAAAACGCATTTTGACATGAACGGAACTTGAAAAGGAAATTATATAGAACTTCCGACATGTCAGATCCATTAAAATATGTAACCTTTCAAAATAATATCTAATTAGTTTTTTTTTCTTTTCTTCTAAAATTAAAATATAAAATTCTAATCTTACAGTATTATATAATTCTTCTAATCGATGAATAGTTAAAAATTTTTGCATATATATTCCATTTTCAAGTAATAATCGACAAAATTCAACTTTATCAGTTATTAATGCAGTCATCATAATATCTTCTAATGCTTGTTCCTAAAAAAAAAAAAAATTATTAATAATTTTCGAAAGACAGACAAAAAAAAAACAATGTTTTGTTTTCTTTTTCTCTTACTGGCCATTGATGACTACTAGATAGAATATAATTTCGAGCTATATCAACACGATTCCATGTTAAAGCAAGTTTTAATTGATCTATTGATGATACACATGAACTACGAAGTAAAGCAATTAATATTGATAAATCAATATCTTGTGATGATTCTTCACCAATACGAAATATTGTAATCTTTAAAACAAAAAAAAAATTTTTTTTTTTTGCTTTTCCAATATATTCTATGCAAAAAAAAAATAAACAAAACGTTTTTACCAAATCTCGTTTTTTTACACACATCATTAATTCATGAAAAAGATTATTTGCTTGTTTTTTTGTATACGAAAATGTTTTCATTATAGTATGTATTAATTGTGCTTGAATTTCAGGAGACATTGTACTAGAATAGAATATTTAAATCAATGTAAAATGCTAAAAAAAAACTGTTAATACAATCCCTGGGAAATTAATATGTCAAACACACTATAGCTGCTGATGCTAATTACATTGAAATTATTTTATTCTATCTATTTTGGGACACATTTCTTCATCAATTCTTTTAGTTAATCCTTCAAAAGTGTTATAAGAAATACGGTTCTATGATCGTATATTCAAAAACGTCTGTCACAGACTGTGACGCAACGGCGGCTGGGAAGCGTCTGTCATGATATGGAGGAGATTCGAATTTTTACCTCTATACTTCAACACTCCTTTAAATAACATTGCTCAACTAATGAACGAAATTTCTTTGAGATTTTATAATTTTAATATGAGCAGTGTATATTACCAGTTAAATTTTTAAAAAAAATCTTTAAAGTCATTTTCTCCCCATGGGAGATAGCAAAGAGGTATGTTGGCCATTCCCCATGGAGGAGTATGAATGTGGGTCAAAAATCATCATATATCGATTAGTTCTCTCTTTTACAATGACAATAGCTTCATCACATTTCACATTTTAATTCTACAAGAATTGCGCAAGCAGCTTCTTTTTTTTACCGGTATTTTCATGTGTACAATATTAAAATAATAAGTCTCAATTTTAATTAATATTTGAGTAATTAAACTAGACATGAATAAATGACTTTCAACTAATTATTTTATCATTTGACATTTATTCTATGACTAATTAATTTCTTATTTAAATGTCAACAATATAATACTTCTTAATCGATTAATTTTTTTTTTCATTTTTCTTTTTGCGTTATATTCTATTCAACAGAAAATATTTTCCGTCCTTGTCGTCAAGCCAAAAAAACAAAAAAAAAAAAAGAAAGAGAAAATCTTGATTTAAATAAATAGAGCGAAGAAATATTGCACCCGACATACTCATATTAATTAATCTCTTTCACGATATAATTCAATTTTCTTAGTCGTATTGATTTAATTTTAAAACATTTTTCGTCAATGAATAAAAAATTTGACATACCCATCTTCTCTAACATATCGATGTGTAAATGAAATCAGATCAGCCGCACGACCACTTCCGTCACACACAACAACGGGTACTGGTGGATTATCTGTAACATGTTCTAAAACCATTCGAATTGTATTTGTTCCACCTTCGACAACCACACATACAACAGGAATATTTGAATTCTCAGCTTAAATTAAATAAAAAAAAAAATAAAAGAAATCTTCATTGTCTTTTTTTTTTTTTTTGTTGAAAAATATACTTGATTGTGCATTTGTTTGTTTTAATAGAAATCTTTCAAAACGTTTTCTTAATAAAATTTCACCTCCATATTTTCCACTTGTTCCATTATCAACAAGTAAAAAATAGTAATGATTACTATTTAATGTCGCATTATTTTTAGTTGCTAATGCTTTTGAATGATATGACACAAGTTTCTAAAAGAAAAGAAAATATTTTTTTATTTCTAATTTATTATGCTTTTCATCTTTTTTACATTAACACCAATTAAATTTTCACGTCCTTCAACAACACCCCATGGTGAAATTCCAATACAAACAATATCTGATTTAGCTTTTGGTGATTTAACAAAAAGTGCATCACCAACATGTTTAACAACACCTATAAAATTTTCATACAAAAAAAAAAAATATAACTTTTTTTTTTTCTTTATTAATATTTCATTTTACCTTGTTGACAACCATTTGTTATAATCCATGCACCAGTTGTTTTAGCTGCACGAAAAAGTCCTTTTTTTAAAACACGTTTAAGTTTTGGTTGTAATTCAAAATTTGCAATACCACCATCAATTGATATAACAAGACGTGGTAATTTAAGATTCCATACACGTAAAAATAATTTTAATATTAAATCAGGACGTGTATCATACGAAAGACGAATATACTAAAAGAAAAAAAAAAAATTTTATTTAATATTTATTACTTATTAAAATAAATTTTACTTGAGCTTTAGCTGGATGTGCCATGCCTTCAAATTCAATAATACCAAATGCATTTGTTGGTTCAGTTCTTGTATGTTTTTGTGTAGACCATATTTCATTTTTATTTATTGATAAAAAATTTATATCATGTGATGCTATTTTAACATGTTCATTATGTTCATGAAAATATCGTCCACAACAACAACGTTCAATTTGTTGTTCAATTTTTGATGGAATAAATTTAATACATTCACGTTTTTTAAATGTTCGTTGTATCCATGATACATTATTATCAAACTGATAAATAATAAATAAATAAACAAACAAAAAAAAAAAAAAATAAACAAATTAATTTTGTTCTTGTCAATATCCTACCGATGTTGGTGTGACCATCTTTATTTAGAAAAAGTTTCTGTTTTTTTTACTTTTTTATATTATGACATGAAAATGACAGGATATACTACTGTTGATGATAATCGTATGGAAAAAGAAAGACATCATCATCTCATCGTCTTGCATTGCTCTTGTTATTATCATCGCACACATTTTCTTTTTTCTATGCAGAATCGAGAGAGAGGAGAGAGAAAAAAAGACTGACGATGTTTTTAATCCTATTATTAATATAGATGTCTACGCAGAGTCAGTCAGACATTGATAATGCTTTGAAAATTTTCACAGGAGATAGTCTGTGGAGATTTTTTTTTCTTGAATTATACAACGAGACAAAAAAAAAACAATTGAGGATTATCAATACACACGCACACACACACAAACACACGTAAAGACAAAGAAAAAAAAAGAAGCAATATATAAAATGAAAATCCAACTGGAATGATCTAGTTCATAATCATATAATAAATCTAATGATTTTTTGCTTTTTTCGTTAACGAAGCTGTACAAATACATAAAAATATGAAGATGTTTTCTTTATGACTTGAAAACGCGTACAACACGAACAATATTCGATCGACAAATTGGACATTCAGCAAGTAATTTACCACATTTGACACATGTTACCTAGAAATAAAAAAAAATCATGAATCAATTTATCTAGACAGATAATTATAAAAGTAAAAATATTATCATAGAAAGATTAACATTTTCTCTTGAAAAATAAAAGAACGGATAAAAAGCTTATAAATTCTAAGAATATAATCTATAACGTCAACTAAGAATAGATTAATAAATGCATTCATTTTATTTCTTTATTAAAGATTTATGAACATCTAACATAATCATCAATTCGACAAAGCTTATTTTATAGTTTGTTTATTATTAAAATAAAAAAATATGATTTTTAATTATTGTTTTATTCATTAAGAAAGTAGAGAAGATTAATAAACAAAAAAAAATTTAACTTACCATATGACCACAATCTAAAAATACACAATCAGCAATTGCATCCATGCATACTTTACATAATTCACTATCACTTGCTGTTGCATTATCAAGTTCTTTAGCTAGAAAAAAAAAAAAAAAAAAAATTTTTTTTTTTTTTTTTTTCGCAAATATATTAAATAATTTACTTTTAATTTTTTCATTTTGTCGATCACGATAAAGTCTTCGAACTTTTTCAATTAATTCAGTTTTTTCAACACATCCTTTATAATCAACAAAATTTGCTACTAAAATTTCTTTTAATTCTCGAACATTTAAATCTTCAATATTTTGTTCATTATTTAATTCACTAAGAGATTTTCGACGTGGTCTCTGTTGAGTTGTAGTTGTTTGTTGTTGCTAAAAAAAAAAAACATGAAAAATTAATATTTTGCTAAAAGAAATTCTTTCTTTTTCAAAATATAAATCTATCAATGGTTAACATAATTATTCAAATATTTAAGTTTGATATTATTCCGTTATATATTACAGGGTTTTTTGTTTTCACCCTGATAATGATTCATACAAAATTTTTCGTCCTGTCCCACCCTAAGGACGTGTCAAGACGTCCCCAGGGCTTGTTAACTATGATGGACTCTGGAATGAATTGATAATCGAACGAAAAATTTTAATCGTATTTATAATTATTTAGTACTGATATCTGTTTTATATCATTTTGGAATTCCCCGTGAATGAATAGTCGAAGTCTTTTATTATTATATTTTAGTGCTGATCGAGATTTATTTATTTTTTTTATTTGCTAAATTTTCTTATAATCTAATAAGAGATGTTGAATCGTCTCGAAATTGAAAGAGCTCATATTGAATGAATATCACAGATGTTCTGTAAGATTCATGTTTACATTTCACGCTCCCCTATAGGCAGGACAGAACATTAGGATGTCCTATCTTGATGACGATCTCTATTATATAATTATCAATTTTTCGTTAACTTATGTTTTTATTTTTTGTTCATACCACATTAGAATTAGCTGTCGTTTCATTAGTTGTTGTTGTAGTTCTTCGTTGTTGTGGACTAGTTGATGTACTATTTGTTGTTGTTGTATAAACAAAATTTCCCGGTGATGAAAATGTATATGTAAATGGACCATTTGTTGTTGTACCAAAATTAAATGTTGATGTACCATTTCCATTATTTGTTGTTGTTGTCGTTGTTGTTGTTGTTGTTTGTTGTTGTTGTTGTTGATGATCACCAAGTGCATGATGTAAAACACCTGATACTGTATTTGTAACATAATCTTGTAAATTAGCAGCAAAATGATTCATTTGACTAGCAAATGATGACATTGTATGTTGAAAATTAGTAAAATTCCCATTTTTAGGTGGAGGAGGTGGTGGTGGTGGTGGCATAACAGTTGTTGTTGTTGATGATGATGATGATGAAGATGAAGCACTTGTTGATGTTGAAAATTGATTAAATGTTGTATGAAATTGTTGTTGATTAGAATTTGTTGCTGTTGATGTTGATGAAGTTTGTGCTTGCTGTTGTTGTTGTTGCTGTTGTTGAATAAATAAACGTGTAAATGGTAAATGTCTATTTCGTACAATTAAATCAACAAGTTCTTGTTTTTCTGTACATGTATGATGTGAAATATTTTTTGCTTGTAAATAGCACCGTAAATGTTTAACTTTTAATGCTAATAATTGTTCATCTGTTGTTCCATCACCTGATATTAATTGACATATAAGACATATACGATATGGTTGATTATAATGACGTTCACGTGGTGCACAACTTGTACAATAATATTGACGACAAACTGCGCAACTTTTCTAAAAAATAAAATTTTTATATTTATTAAAGAAAAATTTTATTCTTTTTACTTTTCGTTTAGTTATTGTATATGTAGAATGACAATGTTCACATTGATCATTTGAGGAAGTAGTAGTTGAGTAAGATGATGATGATGGCATTATGTTTAATAAAGAAAGTATTTTGCAACAATTACTAAACAGAGACTTTACGTCTTAAATTTTAAAATAAGAAAAAATAAAACAAATAGAAGAAATTATTTGAATATAATTTATTACCTCTTGAGAAGAGTTTATTGAACAAGTCAATAATTCATAAAAGAATTCTTTTTTTTTTTCTTATATCGGTCAATCAATCAATCTGTCTGACATCTTGTTGTTGCTCGTTTTGTTTTCAACCAATAGATAATTATTGAATAAAAAAATTAGCTTTTTTTTTGTTTTTTTTTTTTATAAAAAAATTAATTTGAAATTTTCTTATGAAGATTTGTTTTTTTCTTTAAGAATCAAAAACAAAAATATATTTTATGTTTTTTTTTTCGAGCGACATCTGTAATTATGTAGGTGTATATAAAAGTAAATAAATCAAAAAACTTCTTTCAATCATACATTTGTAGGAATTATCTAAAAATTTAAAATGGCAGCTCGTGTTAAAGCTAAACAACCAGCTAAAAAACGTCAACAACGTGCAACTTCAAATATATTTGCGATGTTTGATCAATCGCAAATACAAGAATTTAAAGAAGCTTTTAATATTATTGATCATGATCGGGTTTGTTTTAAACTGATGGTTTTGGTTTTGGTTTTGGTTTGCTTATGATTTTTTATTTTATAGGATGGTTGTATAAGTAGTGATGATTTACGAGATATGTTTGCTTCATTAGGTAAAGTTATGCCTGATTCAGAAATTGAAGCAATGATTCGTGAAGCACCTGGAGATATTAATTTTACTAGTAATAAAATAAATTTTTGTATTGTTTAGGAAGAAAAATTTTTATTTTATTTTTTAGTGTTTTTAACATTATTTGGTGAAAGATTAACAGGTTCTGATCCTGAAGATGTTGTACGTAATGCTTTTTTAGCATTAGATGAAGAACGTACAGGTAAAATAAGTGAAGAACGTTTACGTGAATTATTAATGTCTATGGGTGATCGTTATACAGAAGAAGAAGTTGATGAATTATTTAAAGATGCTCCAATTAAAAATGGTCTTTTTGATTATCAAGAATTTGTTAAAATTCTTAAATATGGAAGAAAAGATCAAGATTAAATTATATATATATATATATATCTATATGTACTTTTGTTTTCATGAACAGATATATTTTCCATATTTTTTTTTCTTTCGCTTATAATTTCCATTAATTATTATTATTTTTTTTTTGCTAAATTGATGAATGAATAATATTCGATTTTTATTGAAATATATTTTTTGTGATTTTTAGATCAGTAAAATGAATGAAGAAGATTTCGATCAAGGTAAATATTTTTTGTTTGAAACTAATATAATTTTTATTTTTTATAATAGATTTTACATTTGATGATGAAAAAATGAATGCAAAGAAAAATTCAAAATCAAAAAAAAAAAATAAATCAAATGGATTTCAATCATTTGGTATGTCAATTGATTTGTTTACCATTAGAATTATTTTTATCAAAAACAATAAAATAAAATGCTTATCTTGATATTTAAAGGTCAAAAAAAAAAATCAAAAGAAGATTAAATGCTCGTTAAAATTAAGAAAATCTGATTATTAGAGGCGATTAGAAATATTCATGTTGTTGATAAATTCTTTTAATAAAGAAATTTGAAGTTAAATAGCAATGCTTTATGAAGAGATCATGAATGACCTTTGAACTAACAGATTCTCATTTCCTAGTAGAGTATCGTTAAGTGAATAAGTATATATAAATTCTAAATATATTTTTTGGAAAGATGAATTTTTCGAATAGTTCAAATAAGAAAAAAAATGCAAACCTCCTCTTCCATGATTGTTCATTTTCTTGAATTATTAAATTCTTATTTATCCATGACAATTAGATAAACATTATGAAAATGTTTTTCTTCCGTCAAAAGTTAAAGAGATATTCTATCGAAAACTTCAAATAGCCAACTAACTACTATCACATATTTTACTGACAAAAATTAACGAATTGATAATTTCGTTTGTATGTTTCAGGATTATCACTACCTGTATTCCAAGCAATTATGAAACGTGGTTATAAAGTTCCAACACCAATTCAACGTAAAGTATGAAATATAATTAATTTTATAGAATGTTTTGTTTTTTGCTATTTCTTTTTTTAATTCATAGGCAATTCCAGTAATCTTAAAAAATAAAGATATTGTAGCAATGGCACGTACTGGTAGTGGAAAAACTGCTGCTTTTCTTATACCAATGTTTGAAAAATTAAAAGGGCATGATCCAAATTCTGGTCCACGTGCACTTATTCTTTCACCAACTCGTGAATTAGCTTTACAAACACTTAAATTTACACAACAAGTAAATAAAATTTCTTTTATCAATCTTTTCTGAACATAGGCAATGAATTGTCTTTTTTTGCTAGCTTGGAAAATTAACTGATCTCATAGCAACAGCTATTCTTGGTGGTGAAAAGTAAGAAAATATTCTTTGTTTTTCTTTTTCTTTTTTTTAAATATCTATTTATTGTTTAGACTTGAAGAACAATTTAGTAATTTACATGCTCATCCAGATATGTATGTTAATTATTTTCAATTTAGTTTAAAAAAATAAAAATAAAAATTTATTTTTTTCATTAAGAATTATTGCAACACCTGGTCGTTTTATGCATTTGTGTATTGAAATGGATCTTAAATTAAATGATGTTAAATATGTTGTATTTGATGAAGCAGATCGGTATGTTTTATGAAAAATTTTCGTTTTAACATAATTGAATAAATATTTATTATAGTTTATTTGAAATGGGTTTTCAAGAACAAATCAATGATATAATAAAACGTTTACCATCACAACGTCAAACATTATTATTTTCAGCAACATTATCAAAAATTCTTGCTGAATTTGCTAAAGCAGGTCTTTATGAACCTGAATTAATTCGTCTTGATATTGAAATGAAATTAAATGAAAATTTAAAATTATTATTTTTTCATTCACGTCATGATGATAAAACATCATTATTATTATATTTATTACGTTCAATAATACCAATTGATCAACAAATTGTTGTATTTGTTGCTACACGTCATCATTGTGAATATTTAAAAGAATTATTTGATCAACAACAACAACAAAATTTATTTTCATCCGTTACAATTTATTCAACACTTGATCATCTAACACGAAAAATTAATCTTTCAAAATATCAAACAAATAAAGCACGTATATTAATTGTAACAGATATAGCTGCACGTGGATTAGATATACCATCACTTGATAATGTTATTAATTATCATTTTCCTGCAACACCAAAATTATTTCTTCATCGTGTTGGTCGTGTTGCACGTGCTGGACGAATGGGTACAGCTTATTCATTTATATCAACAGATGAAATATCATATTTATTTGATGTACAAGAATTTATTGGTAAAACAATAAAATATGCAACAAATAATGATGATAATAATAATAATAATAATAATGATTATCATTTAATATTTGGTAATGTACCACAAACAATAATCGACGAAGAATCAGAAACATTAAATAAACTAATTGAAATAAATGTTGATTTAATAAATTTATTTACAGTACAACAAAATGCTTATCAACATTATTTAAGAACACGACCAACATCATCATATGCATCAATTAAACAAATGAAACAATATCATAAACAAATTATTAATATGTCAATACATCCAATATTTAAACAAAATTATCTAGCTGATGATTTAACACCTAATGTACTTATACAACAATTAAGATCATTTCGAGCAAAAAATGTAAGTTAAGATAATCTCATGTGAATACTTACGAGGGAAGGTCACCAACTATTCAATCGCTTTTGAATCGAAATTATATGCATTATGTAGGTCCTAATGAGCTATGAATACCCTGAAAAGAGTTCGAACCGCTAGCTTATTACTGTTGAGATACTGCATTTTTACGATATTGCTAAGCAGAATGTCGTGATTCTCCTCTGAAACATCAGCAAAATTGAGTTTTAAATTTCAACTTGAAATTTGGCACAGAAATTGACCTCGATGAAAGTAGTTTATTGTGAAAGTTTCAGATCCTTTGGTTGTTCCTATTCTGAAATAAGAACATCGGAACCTGTCGAGGATATACGAGCAGTATAAAAAACGCCCTTTTTAGCCGTATCTTAGGATAGGAACAACTAAAAGACCTGGAACTTTTACAATAAACTACTCTCATTGAGGTCTATTTCTGTGCAAAGTTGCAAGTCAAAACTTGAAGCTCAGTTTTTCTGGTTCCTGAGGGAGATCACGACATTCTGCTTAGCAATATCGTAAAAATGCACTATCTCGACAATAATAAGCTAATGACTCGAACTTTTTTCAAAGTATTCATAGCTCATTAGGACCTACATGATGCACATAGTTCCGACTCAAAAGCGATTGAATAGTTGGTGATCTTCCCTCGTCAACCTTGTAATTTTTAATAAATATCATATGATTGACAGTACTCGAAGATGACATTTTCAATTTACTAGATGAATATATATATATATGTTTTTGATAGATACCTTATATTTTTATGCTATGTTGACCTTTTATGAAAGTAATAAATACTTTTTTTTCTCTCAAAATGTCATACTTATAAAATACTCATTGACTTCGAATTTTCATTAATTTTGTTATTTATTCATTGAACTTCTAAAAATTTATTCTACTATAGACAATCTTCGAAGTAAATCCATCTTCAAACAATACAGCAAGTGCAATGATGAAACGAAAACGAGCTCATGATGAAAAACTTATTCTTAAATATGATATAAAAAAAGATCAATTATTAACAGAAATTAATCATGATGATCAAACAAAAACACTTGAGGTTTGAAATCAAAAACAAAAAAAAGAAAGTTAAATTTTTCTTTTAGGTTGATAATTTGACAATAACTATTCAAGATCCAAATGAATTAGATGATGATAATAATAATATAGAATCACCATGTAAAAAGAAGAAAAAAAATCGACGAGATGTTGATAAAGAATTTTTTATTCCCTATCAACCAGCTGATTTTAAACGAGAAAAAGGGTACGACAAAAAAAAAAAAAGAACAAATTTGAACTTTATTTTTTTTTTTTTTATAAATTTATAGTTTGGAAATTCAATCATTTGAACATCAAACAAATGAAGCTGTTATGGATTTAACAAATGATGATGGTACTAAAATACGAGGTCCAACTGTACAAAAAACTAAATGGTTTAAAAAGAATATTCTATCTTAATAGATGAATACTTATCTTTTTTTTTATTTTAGGGATCGGAAAAAGAAAAAATTTGTTACAGTTGGTCAAAGTGATTCAAAAACAAAAAAAGTTAAAACAGAAAGTGGTCAATGGATTCAAGCATCTTATAAAACTAATGCGTATGTTTAAGGCATTCACAACTCATTAGAGTCTATATGACATACATAGCCCTAATTCATCAGGTGTTTGAAACTTTCTTCGTAAGAGTATTCTAACGAGATTTTGAAACAAGATAATATACATATAACATTCTTTTGAAATCGCTTGAGGCACTGCTGTCCGGACATAGGAAATTTTCGACATTTAAGCTCAGGTTTCAAGGATGTTCTTATCAACATATCTTCTACTATTATTTTCTCGTTTAAAAATTTCACGCTACTAAGAAAATTTTTCCTTCATGGTTATTAATATACTTTGTTAAATAATTTTGTAATTTATTTTTAGTTATAAAAAATGGCTTAATAAATCAAAAATTCTCGATAAAGAATTACCAGATAGTCGTCGAAATAAATCTGAACATCATATAAATGATGATGATATTTCGAGTGCACAAGCTAAACCACGTATGTTATTGTTTATGTCTTATGGATTGGTTTTTTTTTCTATCATCTATTTGTTTTTTTAGGACAATTTCAACAACGTGTAAAACAATTAATGAATCGACAAAAAACTCAATTAAAAGCTAAAGGACAACAAATGCCAAGTCATTCTGAATTGAAAAAACCTGAACAAATTGTTAAAAAACGTGCTGAAAAACGTCAACGAGAATCATTACAACGTGCACGTCAAATGCGTAAAGGTGGTCGAACGAATTATAAAAATAAACGACATAGTAATAAACCAAAACATGCTCGTCATTCATCTTCAAATACAAATAATTCATCGAAAAGAACTAAAAACAAATAATCTTTTTTGGTTTTGTAATTCCGATTGTTTTTCTTTTTTGTTTTGTTATAAAAGAAAAAAAAAAGAAGAAGAAATCAAATATCATATTGATACTCCATCTATCAGAAACATTGTTTTCATTGGTCAATTGGTAAATAGTAGCATTATGGAGGAGGAGTCAAAAAAAAAATCATTTGATTTCTATAAAAAAAAAAGAAAAACTTTCTTATTTTGTAGATTGTTTTTTTTTCCTAATTTAAATATGACAAGTGAAAGCGAATTAGATGTTATTAAAACAATGGATACTCTTGAAAATAAAGATGAACCAATTGTATCAACTTCTTCTGTTGAACAAACAATAATACCTAAAGTAGAAGATGAAAAAATAAATGTTGAAAAACCAAAACGTCCTGGACGTAAAAAACGAGAATCATCATTAACAGTAGATATGAAAGAGGAAGAAAATTTAGATACTATTAATACTACGGATACTCAACCACTTTTTGAACAACCAGTTATTCTTGAAGGAAAACGTTCACGAAAACCAACATCACGATTAGAATTATCTGATCTAACAACACCAAAAAAAGAATTATCTATTCCTCAGGTAAATTTTTAAAAAATTTATATTTGTTAGTTTCATACACATATACTTGTAATCATAGATAGAAAAATTTTAGATCTAGAACAATAATTATTTTGAAAAAAAAAAAATTGATTAATGACAGTTCGAGTAAAATAAATATATCTTTCGAAATGTTAATTGTCATATATTAAAATTCAATTTTATACATTATAAACAAATCCTTCGAATCATCATTTTTTTCCTTTTCCTATGCATAGATAATTAAATAACAAAAGATATATACTATACTGGAAACACTTTCTTTTTTTTGCTAACGACAAAATTAAATTTATTTATTCTATAAATGAAAAACATCTATTTTTTGTTTGTTATCATTTCTATAAAATGTTACAATTTTATTGTTTATTTAGGGTCATGGAAAACCATTAGGCGAAATTGAATATAGTAAGTCGAAAAAAAAACCGATAAGCGATTTACAAAAAAGATTTTTTTTCTTTTTAATTTAAATTTTTAGTTAATTATCAAATAACTCATGCATCTACTGATGCTTTATCTCGTATGCGTAATATATGTTTTGGTCGACGAGCAGTAAGAATAAATTAAATCTACAAAAATTCTTCTATTTTCTTTTTTCTTTTTAGAGTCAAACTAATATAAGACAACATCTTCGTGAATTTAAAGGATTTGAATTTGAACATGATAGTGATGAATATCAACGACATTTAAATAATTTAATCAAGTAAATTTTTATTAGGTGTTTTTTTTTTGTAAGATAAATTTTCTTTTTTTGTATTTAGACTAAAAAAGGATCAATTACGATCAATTTCAGATATTCTTGGTTTACCAGCAAGTGGCCGCAATAATGAACATGCTGAAAGAATATTAAATTTTTTAATCAATCCAATTGACGAAGGAAAACGAATACCTGAAAGAAAAAAATCAATGCGTCGTACTTCAAAAAAATCAAGTACTAATTCAAAACAATCAAGTTATACAGATGAAGATGAAAATGAATTAGAAAATAAAACTGAAGTAAATTATAGCAAAAAAAAAACACAATCAAATAAACAAATATTATTAATCCTATTTTTTTTTTAGAATGGTAATAATGATAATCGTGAAGAAATTTTTAATGATGAAGAAGATGAACAAGAAGATGATGAACTAGATACAGATGATGAGTATATTGGTAGTGATGAAGAAAGTGTTTTAAATACTAAAGACGATCCAGACGATTTTGTTTATCAACCTGGAAAAAAAATACCGAAGAAAAGATCATCAATTAAACGTTCACGAAGAAGAACTACTCATAAAAGAAAACAAGGTTAGTTTTAATAATTAACAAAAATTTTCAGGTTTCAGGAAAATTTTAGAAATTGGTGTGATCGTCATAACTCACAGTCAATGAGAAATCTTCTCTGTAGTTATATGACAACTATTTTTAATTGTGTAGAGCTCAAGTCATGTTTTTATTATTTCACATAATTCGTATTCTTATAAAATCTTTCTTGAATTCAAATCACATGCCTTCACAGTGGATGATTCGAGTACGACTAACAATAAGGATACATTGAAAATAATTTATAGAAGTTGGTGTATAGACTTTCTCTCAAATGATCTATTATGAAGAATAAGAAATTTCTAATTTCATCTTTTAGTTTGCGAGACATATTATTTGATTTTACTCGTTATGAAAAGAAAATCTATTTTTATAAAATTCTATGGAATTATTTTTATTATCGATATTATTCTTAATATATTGTTAAAGTCTTTAACTAATCTGAAATCTTATTAACTCACGAGAGAAAGTTCTCAAGTGATAGATCACTTTTAACCTTGAATTATATTTAATCGATAGAGTCATTTGAGTTGTTAGATCTTTGTTGCTAAGACATCATAAATTTTGCCTACATAAAAATATTGATTACACTAGCTTGCAGAAAAAACTTCAAAATTTTCTAAGATATAGTCGTTTTGCATGGCTTATTGTCCAATCGATGGATATTTTGAAAAATTCACATCTTGAAAATATTTGATCCGAAAAATTCTGAAATTTTTTCTATAAACTAATCTAATCGATACTTTTATATGAACAAAATTTGTGATGTCTCAGCAGCTCGAACCATTCTAGGCTATTTACTTACTCACCGAATCCTATCGACTGAATATAGCCCTGATTGCAAAGTAATTTGTCACTTGGGAACCATTTGTCGTTAATAAACAAGATGTTTTCTATTTTGTTTTTATTCAGGTGCTTCAACAAAATCAAAACGTGGCCGTAAAAAAACTAAGATTACAGTTGATGAAAAGATCGAGAATGAAAATGTAATTGTACCGGCTGAACCAATGCAAATAAATGATGAAGAAATTAAAAAAACAAATGATGACAATGTTACGACTGAAATAAATGCTGACGAAGCTAAAGTTTGTGTTTTTGTTTTAAATTAATTAATGATAATATGATTTGATTTTAGAATGATAATCTTCAAACTATAGATACAAAATTACCAGAACAAAATGACGCAACCATGAACAAAAATGTTACAGAGGTAAAATTTTAATAAAAAATATTCTACAGAAATTTTTTTTATTTTTTATTTTTTTTCCTAAAGATAATTCCAGCAACAAATTAAAACCACAGACAAAATAGATTTTCTTGCATACTAATTTCTTCTTTTATATCGATTGTGTGATATTTTCTTAGCTGGTTTTTTATTGTTCCGGCCAATATCCATATATATCTATGTATATATTATTCTTGGTAGTGATTTTTTGTTTTGTGTCGGCAACAAAAAACAAAAATTAAACAAGCGTGAAAATATCATCTATGATTTTCTTTTTTTTTTCTTTTGTTTAGTACTTTAGTCCTTTTGTTTGCGTTCACGTACGGACTTTTAATCCGAAAGAAAAAGAACTATACTTGATTTAGACGTTTATTTTTATTTTTATTTTTTGAACATATATGTTGATTTTAAAACATAGTCGAGCACATGTAAACTGTTAATGATGTCTTTTCTTTTTTTTGTTTTTTGTATTCTAACAGTATTCATGTGAATGTCTGTTTTTGTATATGTGTATGTGTATTCATGTAAGTGTGCGTGTTTATTGAAACAAGAAAGAAATATATACATATAAAAATCAAAGCTTGTGTTTTATGTTTAAGAAAACAAAAAAGAATAATTTACTTTTTATTTTTCGATGAAAAATAAGAAGAATGGTTGAAGAAAGAGTGAAATTATGCAATGAACATACATTTCAATGTTCAATATGTTGTAATGATATTGATGATAAAACAAATGTTTATGAAATTGAATCATGTCATTGTCAATTCTGTAAAGAGGTACATTTTAGTGTATAAAAAACAAAATAGATTTCTATAAATCTTTTATTTGTTTTATTTTAGTGTGTACGTCAGTACTGTAACAGTCAAATAAATACAGCGTAAGATAATTTATTGATTTATACCGAAAACAAATAAATATTTTATATGAATCTAATTGGTTTTTATATATAATCTATTTTATCCAGGTCGGTACCAATTCGATGTCCCAATAGCGAATGCAATAATCGATTGTCATTAAATGAAGTATTTCAATTATTTTTTTTTTCTGTATAGAAAAATATTCACTTTATTATTTTTTTCCTCTTAGCTCTATTCTCTACTTACTGATGCGCAATATCAACTTTATAATAAATTATTACTTGATCATGGTATTCTAATCTTTCTTTTTTTTTTCTTTTGTTTTTATTTTATTAATTAATTTAGAGGTGACAAATGATCCACATAGACTTTTTTGTCCACATGTTGATTGTGATCAAGTATTGTCAATAGTTGATGAAAGAAAAATTCATAAAGAACATCCAATGACTTGTACAAAAGTAAGAAAATAATTTTATTTCAATATATTTATCAATTTTTTAATGTTCTAGTGTAAAACAACATTTTGTTTAAAATGTCGTTCACAATGGCATCCACATGAACATTGTTCGGATTTACTGTAAATAAATTAAAAATAAAAGATTTTAAATTTATAGATTTTATTTTATTTTTCTATTTTAATATAGTACACCATATGAAATGGAAGCTGATTCAAATATAAAACGTTGTCCACGATGTCGTTTTCCATTAGAATGGATCGCTGGTTGTGCACAAATAATGTGTGTTAATTGTAAACATATTTTTTGTTGGTATTGTTTAAAATCACTTGATGTATTTATATGAAATTGATTTTTGTTTTATTTATTATGAAATAATTATTTGTTTTTAGAATGATTTTTTCTTATTACATTTCGAAAGTGGACCTTGTCGTAATAGGTATGATATGATCTAACAGAAGTTTTGAAGTGTAAAAGTAATAGTTTATGCCTGTCCTACAGACTGTATATCAATAACACACCAAGGTGATCCAAAGGTTGCCGAGTAGTTTTTGATTGCGAGATAACTTTCAATAGAAAGAGAACTACGATTTTCATTATTGAAAAGAGAAGTCTTGGAAGCATTGAACCCATATCAGAAACATAATATTCATAATATTTTTTTAGGAGATTTTTGTAAAACTAAGGTTAAACAAATTGATTTACTCAAGATGTTTTTCTGCTAGGAACTTCGAGAGGTCAGTTTAATAAAAGTATTAACTAACAACGAAGAGCTTTCATTTCTATAGCGTTTGATAGACGATACTTCGAAACTATATTAGCGACTCCCTGTAATTAGGAATAGCAGCTACACCGTATTTTACATTTTAATCCTACAGGGAGTGCGCTAGCAACTGTTTTTTTTTTCTTATTTAAATTATGTTTATTCTTTAGACTTGGTCATTCCCGTGCATCACTATTTCTTCATCGTCTTACAATTGTTGGTATATTTATTGGTTTAATTCTTTTACTTCTTATAGCTATACCATTTTTAATATTAACTGCACCTTGTTTATTATGTTGTCGTTATAAACAAATAAAAAATCGTTTAAAAAATTTAACAAAATTAGGACAACGTTTTCAACAACAACAATATACACCAACAGCACATCCATCACCATCATCATCATTAAATCAATTAAATAATTCATCATTAATTGATATTGAACAAGAAACAAAACCAATGATTAAAAGTTCATTATTATCTTCATCATTCATAAATATCAATCAATCGAAACCTGAATTATCATCCGTTTGATCTTTCTTGCTTTTTTTTTTCTTATTTCTTTCCTTTTGTGAATATTTTTTTTAAACAGTAATTATTCAATCTTGTCTTTGTTGTAAAAAAAGAAAATAAACATACAGCTTTTTTTGTATAGAATAAAGTTTAAGATATATATATATATATATATATGAAATCTATTGATTATTAAAATCGAAGAAAAGAATTATTCATTTCTTCTTTTTGAAGCTTTCGAACAAAAGCAACCTATTCTTGTTGAGCAACTTCTTTTTATTTTTATCCTTAGCTTCTCATTTAACTTTGCTTTTCAAATCAATCATGCTTGGTTTATTGGTATTGTTATCATCAATAGTTGCTTCTCACAAATGATTAAAATCAAAACATGTGTTCCATATAGAATATCTTATTAACTAATGTTTATAAAGACCATAGAGCTTAAGTAATTCATCATCAGATAGTTCTTTACTTACAACTTTCACGTCTTCAGCAACTTTATCGAATTCACAGCTTGTGACATTGTTGATGACAGTTATGATAAAGAAACAATAAGATTTATATAACCACAACAGATAATATAAGATAAGATATCTTTAAATAATAAACAAATAGACGTAAGTTAAGTTACCACCAGATTCAGCAGTGTCCAAGGACTGAGAAATAGGAATTCCTAATTTGTAGAGGAATTGTCAGAGTAGCTATGATAATTCCTTGGGGAAATGGGAATTGACCATTATTTCCATCACAGTTCCCTCATTCATGAAAGTCAAGATAATGCTTTTTTTGCAATAATTTTCGTACTCATACGTTCATGTGCACAAATTTCTTGATGAAAACGAGTGTAAGCGTAATAAATACCGTGGATATTGTATTTTTTTAATTTTAGCATTCAAGGAAATGTCAGGGAACTGAGTAGGAATTCCTATTCCTCAGTTCTTGGACACCCCTCAGAATTTGTTGTAATCTGTCCGTTTATTTGATATTTTTTGAAAATAAACTTTTCCATACATTTTTCAGAATATAATAGAAAAGAGTTGGCGCTTATACCCCGTCCGTTTATTGTTTGTTCATTTTACGATTTTTTTGTTGGGGCTAGTGTGCTTATATGAAAGCACTATGTCATACGATCAATTTTCTTTGTCTCAGTAAGGAACAAAATAAGGGTCACCTCTATGGAGAATAGGAGCAAATGACTAGGATTTCGAAGTTTCAATTATTGAAACTGGATCTGTGTGCAATATGAGCCCTATATTCAGAATCTCCATTAAAAAATACATTAAAAGCTCCATTTTCAATTGTAAAATATCTATCATCCAAGATTTAACGATACTGCTCCAAGTTTTTATTCTTTAAACTTCTCTCTGGAGCCTCCTAAGAACAAAACTTGGATGATAGATATTTTACGATTGCAAATGAAGTTTTTAGTGTATTTTTTAATGCAAATTCTGAATATAGGGCTTATCTTGCACATACATCCAGTTTCGATAATTGAAACTTCGAAATACTGATCATTTGCCCCTATTCTCCATAGAAGTGACCCTTATTTTGTTTCTTATTGAGACTAAGAAAGTTGATCGTATGATATAGTGCTTTCATATCAGCACACCAGCCCTAATAAAAAAAATCGTAAAACGAACAAAAAATAAGTGGACGAGGTATAACCTATGGGAAAGGTGCCAACTTCTTTGTTTAAACACAAAAGGATAAATCATCACGGTCAGGTTTTGATGAATGTAATTTAGGTGATGATGATGAATTTTTTTATTATGATTTTTTAACATCATCAGCATCAAATAATAAAAATACATAGTAATACAATATTATGTACAATTGATGATGAACATTTATCAAGTCCACAAGATGAACAAGATGATGATACAACAAATGAACCAGATGAATGGGAAGAAACAGAAGGTCCGAAATGTCTTGGTGATATATTTGAATCCGTTACTGGGGCAATATTTCTTGATTCAAATAAATCATTTAACACAATATGGAAAATTTATTATCGTATGTTAAAACCATTTATTGAACAATTTACAACTAAAGTACCAAAATCACCAATACCTGAATTACTTGAACGTGAACCCGAAACTTTCAAATTTGAAAAACCTGAACGTTTACTTGATGGTCGAATACGTGTTACTGTTGAAATAATTGGTAAAGGACGTTTTAAATTTAAAGGTGTTGGAAGAAATTATCGAATAGCAAAAAATGCAGCAGCAAAATGTGCTTTAAAAAATTTGCGCCGTCTTGATTTAATGAAAGATTTATTCTTTTTCAATGAAAAACAAAAACATATTTCTCAGCTATTTATTTTATTGTAATGCAATAGATTGAACGTTTTTGACTTTAAAAAAAAACCAACGACGGAATTTATTAGCATTTTTAAAATTCGATTATTATTGTTTTTTTTGTTTCCGTACTGATAAAAGTGTGTTATATGTTTTTATTCATTTCTCATATATAAAAGGATTTCCGAATATGATTCAGAAGTATTGTTCGTATTTTATATTGATCAAGATGAATTAGTCGATGACATTAGACTACATGCTATGAATATTGAACTTGTGTCTTACCTATAATGAATAGAATAAGAAAAATTGATGGATAAATGTTTAATAACATCATTAAAAGAGAAAAAAAAATGCATATAATGGTATTTTCAAGGGGGAAACAGCGGACTTCAAGACTTCAAGACTTCAAAAGACTTCAAAAGACTTCAACAGACTTCAACCGCAGTGACTTCATATTTTCACAAGACTTCAAAAGAGTTCTAAAGAGTTCTGAAGACTTCATATGACTCCAAATGACTTCACAAGACTTTATAAGACTTCGTATGACTTCATGAGACTTCATGAGACTTCATGGGACTTCAAAAGACTTCGTTAGACTTCACAGACTTCGTGAGACTTCACGGACTTCATGAGACTTCACGGATTTCATGAGACTTCAGAGACTTTGTAGGACTTCTTGAGACTTTATAAGACTTCATAAGACTTCATAAGACTTCACAAGACTTCATAAAACTTCACAAGACTTCAAGTGACTTCAAGAGACTTCACAAGACTTCAAGAGATTTCATGAGACTTCATGAGACTTCATGAGACTTCATGAGACTTCATGA